>CM050165.1:131501298-131666298 GCA_027410445.1 Discoglossus pictus | reverse complement strand
CCAATGTAATGTTCATTTAGCTCACAGATTCTGCAGTGTCGTTCTGTTGTCTCAAAGTACTTTTTGTTTCAATAGGAGGAATCATCGGATCTTGTATGAAGGAAGGAAACACAAATCGAAACCTTGGGTATATCCAGAGTAGTCCTCAGGCGTCTACCGTTGGCTCTCTTAGCATTGTTTACTTGAATGGAGACAAATGTAACGACAAACAGAATTACTCTACGCGTATTAATTTTCAGTGTGATAGGAAAATGGTAAGTTGCTGTTATCTAGTTAGAAAACAGTAAAGTCCTAATTGATAACGTGTCATTTTAATTTTGTCTTGTGCTACTGTGGCCGCTGGAAAGCTCCAGCAGTTTAAAAGATAAACAACTTTACAAAATACTTTGATTTATGTTTGTTATTTATGGTGTTTTATGTGTTGTATGCTTGATTATGAGCAAACATTTTTTTAAAAATAAGCTCAGCCTACATTTTTAGCTTTATATGCAATTTCTCTCTACTGTATGAATTTTCTTCTGTGTTGATTCTGGCCTCTACTTGTGTCCTTGTAAATTTTAATGAATTTTGCTTTAGTCCTGTTGGAAGCACTGGCAGTTGTAGCTGCCACATTCCCACCGTGCTGATATCATTTACCTCTCTGCATTCAAAGTCTTCTCCCACCTCAGGAAGCTCATCAGCAAAAATCAAAATGTTGCACCTCAGTGCAGCATAATTATCTGCTGTGTTTTGTTTTTTTAACATTATAAAAACAATTTGCCTATTTTCAAGTGTAGCATTTCAAAAGAGTATATTTTAAAGAGCCAGTGTAAGCAGTTTTCAAGTTGAATCAATTTTTTAGTGCACCATTAACTAACATTACAAATGTGCAAACAGCAGCAAAGAAACGCTTTTGCAAGAAAATGTTATTTATAAACACAGTTCTCATAATGGCTCCTGCACTCTTCCCAAGCGTTGTTCCTTGTAGTGGACACTGCTGTTTAATTGACAAACCATTCAACATAGATTGCATTAATTATGCATGCCAGATAACCTGGAGTATGCTCACTTTGGAGCTGAATGGGTTATAGGATTGCTGCCATAGCCCCTTTATACTGCAGAGCATCCTCTTCAAAAGTGCTTACTTGCCCTTGAAAAATTGCAACTTGTGATCAGGTCTTACTCTGAAGTTAGTGATACAGTGCTGTACCTTCCAGAAGGTAAAAGCGAACTATTAACATTTTTTAGTAAATTGCAAACTGTAGACTACGGTTTATCAAAGCAGTGACTCACTTGAAATCTTGAAATTGTCTACTTTAAATCAGGGGTGCACAGGGTGAGTCAATCAGGATGACTGAAGAAGCGATTGACTCCCCTGTGCTCAGCGTGGAGTGTGTGGCCATTCAGGATTGAATTTGAGTACCCCTGCTTTAAATGCTTACAGCCTTATTAAATTGCGATTCGGCCAATTTAAAAGGGCTCTATATTAGCACAGAATATATTTATTTTACAGAAGTTTAGTATCCAAAAGCAAGGTCTTCACTAACTAAAAACTTCTGTAAAAATAATATGCTATGTGCCTATATAAGGATGTTAATGCTCAGTCGACAATGACCACACATGTTGTAAAATCTGATTATATATTCCTTAGTTCTTTTAAAAGGCATGGCTCTAAAAATTGAAGAAGGAACAAAAAATGGACATGGTAAAGTATATTGTATAGTATAGTGTTTGAGGTTGAATAAACACTGTTAATCCATCAAGATCAACCTTTTTAGATCTATTTTGATCTTTTTAATATGTGGACTATTTGTTATTAATTGTTAATTGATCCAGATCAAGGCAAACAGAAAAAAAAAAAAAAACATTGAAACTTTGCCAATTGTCTCATAAGGGGAAAAAGCTAAATTCCTTCCTGATCCCAGAAGCTGGCGATCAAATTTCTCCCTGGATCAATATTCCTTCGCTAGTTATCTAGGATAACCTTGAATGCCCTCTTTATTAAAAAATATATCTAACCCCTTTTTGAAGTTATCTATCGAATTCGCTGTCACCACCTCCTTTGGTAGAGAATTCCACAGTTTAACCACCCTAACTGTGAAGAGCCCTTTTCTTTGTTTAAGGTGAAATCTTTTTTCCCTTAACCTCAAGGCATGTCCTCTTGTCAGTTGAAAATCTCTTGCTATAAAAAGTTCACTTGACAAAGCCTTATATTGACCCTGGATGTATTTATATATGGTAGTCATATCCCCTCGTAGACGCTTTTTTTCTAGCAAAAATAAGTTTAATTTGGTTAGTCTTTCTTCATAACTTAGCCCCTCCATTTCCCTTATTAGTTTTGTAGCCCTTCTCTGTACTTTTTCCAGCTCTAAAATTTCCTTTTTATGAAGTGGTGCCCAAAATTGTACTCCATATTCCAAATGAGGGCGTACTAGAGATTTGTATAGTGGCAGAATTATATTTGCTTCCCTTGCTTCTATACCCTTCTTAATACATGCTAATATTTTACTTGCCTTTGCAGCTGCTGCTTGGCACTGAGCACGGCTACCTTGTATGTTCCAACATAATACAGCACATTATATATTTTTAGAAGGCAGAAAAATTAATTATGTGGTCAAAGACCCTCAACAGTGTTCAAGTGGTCATCTTTTAAGTTTTTTTTCAGGGCATAATTTAATAATGTAGGACTCACTGATATAGCCTATTGATTCAGTAATAAAATAACTCCCTGTTCCTTAGCTGCAAAGTTTCTCCGTACAACCTCTCTCAAGGCAGGGGGATTATTCTTTTTCAGCATTTAGCAATTTTTATAGATGGTACATAAAATTTTATAGAACAATTTTCCTTTAAATACTTTGTTTCACGACAGCATCCTAGAAAGTGCTAATATTTTACTGGCTGCACATAATTTAGAGGATTATGAGCAAAGTCCTGGTATTGGCCAAACTTGAAATACAGTTTCACATGTATAGTTATGTGTATGGTTTGTTATGCAGGGATCTCCAGTGTTCGAGCAGAAAGATGACTGTGAATATGTCTTCTCTTGGAGGACGTCTGAAGCCTGTCCTGTAATTAGATCATCAGGTAAGTTAAGCTTACAAATGTATCTGAATATTAGGCACATTTTTTCTACCATTTCCATATATGCAAGAATGCTGTTATTTTGACCATCAATTATCACGCAAAGAAAAGACATTTGCTTAAATTGTAAAAATAAGCACAGTTTGTCTGAGAACAAGGACAGGGTGGTAATGGATAGTGTCTCAGACGAGGTTAGAAACAACGAAAGCCACACTTACATGGGAGAAGGGATTCTATGCACCCAATCCCTTTTTCTAGTACTGCACATCATCAAACTAAGTTTGTATCCATTCACTCTGTGTCACAACGCCAATCGCTAGTGTATAGAGAGGCGACATACCACATCTCTTCATGTGGTCTAAATATGACAGAGAACAACAGTATAAAAATGAACAACCAAAAGCCCCTCGTAGTATGTAAAAGTATCAGTATTCAATTAAAGGACCACTGTAGATTAAATGTCACGTTTGTAAGTTAAGTAACATTAGCAGCTATGTAAGTCATGGACGTAAAAACATTTTCATAAAGAATTACATTTTAGCAGACACTGCTAGTGGCGTTTTAGCTGCCATGATAGTCATACTTCCTTTTCAGTGCACTAGAGACCATGGCAACAAGGCTAGCAAGCTGTCTCTACTAAACATGAGGGCGATGGGGGGATGTATCCAGTTCTGAAATCTTACTTGAATTTACTATTAAACCAACATATTCCTACCTCCCTCCTCCTTGCACTCCTGAATAGCAGAACACATCTATATAGCATTAAAAATAACAGGAAGTGTGGGAAACACAAATATGGAGTCCTCCAGGCACAAGCAGTGTTTTCTAAAATAAACATTTTTATTTAGTAATACTTTTATGCCCACGGTTTACACAGCTGTTAATGTTGTTAATTTGTCACAAACTTTACAGCCATTAAGTTTTTCCAATCTAGAGTGGTGCTAAAATAGTCTCCCATATGCACTACACAACACATATATACATTTTCCTCATAGGATATATGGGCATCTTTAAGGTTTATTCTATTACATAGAACTGATAATTAAAAAACAAATTAAACATATGTATTATTAATACACCATCATGAAAATTTATAAGAATAAGCTTGTGGGAGCTGGGGTAAGTCTTCATATAATCTGAAAATTATTCCATAAATTTGATCTCAAATGTTTCAGATTTTCACATGCAGATTTCATATTATCTTTGTGTTTTACATTTAACTTAAAGTGACACAGCAGGGGTTACAAATACAGTATAATTTAAGACTATGTGTACTTTCCTACAAGTAATTTACCAACGGAATTGTTATTTTATGCATTTTCCTATAGTAAACAAACATTGACGTTTGACATTTTGAGCTGTCGGATCATTGACATTAATGATTTGCTTCTGAGGCATTAGGTCCATTGTTTTCAGTGCAGTCCTTGCACATCGAGCATGATTAGTCGTTTTGTTTCCATTAGCTTCATCCTGAAAACATATCACCTGCGGATTGTTAAAGTTAAGGGGACTGGGTAGCTACAGTCAAGTGGGGGTCACAGTGTACTAGAATTAATGACATACATGTAACCACCTAATAAATTACACAGTGAAATATAACATCAAACATCTTATTATGGCCGCTGTAGTGGTTCTACAAGATCATCACGTTTGTTTATTGATTAACAGTAGGATTACCAGTGTAAGGAATGGAAAAGTTACATTTAAATATGTCCATGGTGTGGGAGCAGATCTGCCCAGGAGGCTGTCCTGATATTTTTTGTCTGTAGTGGCCCTTTCAAGGAAGGAGGTAGATAAAGACTCTTATCAGAACAGCCTATTAGGCAGATCCTCTTCCACCCTTGCATGTCGAATCAGAAGTCGAGGGAAGCAGATTTCCTTGAATTAAAATTGAGCCAAAATTCAAATGTAAGTTTTAAAAGCTGCATTGAGATTTTTTTCTTGAAATCATTATTTTAATGTTAATCTAGTTCATCTAACTCTATTTATTTGATGACCACTCTAGTTGTCATTATAACTTATTTTGTTTCCCATTTCCCAAATGTATAGGTGTAAATAAACATGAATTTAATCATTTTCTGCTATGTTTATCTTTGCTAATTGTTAATATCGTTGCAGGTGATAATTGTCAAGTAACAGATCCGAAGAATGGTTATGTCTATAACCTGAAGTCTCTAGGTGATAAGGATTATAATGTAAAGGCCGAAGGATATGATTACTATTTCAGAGTCTGTGGAGCAGTTACTGCACCTGAATGCAAGACAAATGCAAAGACGGGCACGGTTTCATCATGTCAAGTAAAGGGCGGGACGTCCAAGATCGCAGGTACTTGAAGCATAAATGAGGCCTGACTTGAAAAAGAGCTCACATTTGCATTATAGGTCCATTGAAGAGTCACAGACAAACTTACATTCCAAGATAAAAGCTCTCATGACATAACCACAGTTTGCTACATAACATTTTCTCTTAAAAATGCTTTTATGGTCCTGTTCACAAACATATAAAGTACTAAGGATTCATTGTACTAAAAAAAAAGAAAACCCACACGCACACTCTCAATTCTTCTTTAGAGTATGAATCGTAAATCGTTTAGGTAAAGGGCCTCTGTAATGGTTAAACAATAAGGTTAATCTTGTTTATTTAGTAAACGGTTAAAATAAAATCCGTATTCAAAGGAAAAATATCCATTGTAGCTATTAAAACTTACATTTGGACATGTTCGTTTCCAGCAATTTTTCTTCGTTCTGCCGACTGTTAGGTGCCATGGGGATGAAAAAAATTCTGCCTGGAAGAGGGTGCACCATTTTTTTCTGGCTGGTGTAGGTTTCCTTGCAATAGTCACTGCAGGGAATCTGGCAGATAAATATTGTCAGGCTGTAGCTAAACACATCTATTGGACAGTCCTCTTGGGCAGATCACCCTTTATCAAAGGTCCAGGGTTTCAGAGAGGAAGTCCAAAAAAATGAAGTTTTAAAAACTAAATAGCTTTTTTTTCTTCTTCAACTACCATTATTGAAGACCAGTTATTACATAAACAAATAAAACCCTATTTTATAAACATTACAATGGTCCTTTTAAGAAATGATATTTTATATTGCTAGAATAGACAAAAGTAGATGTGACTTAGTTCATCATATCTCCTATATACAAGGTTTCATTATATATATATATATATATATATATATATATAATCTATCCAGTATTTAATTAAATTATGCTGACTAAAATAAGAACTAAATCAAGTTCACTAATAGCAGCTTTTTCACAAGGAACTTTTAATCAGAGACAGGACAATCACACAGCTGTTTATAAAATGTTCATTCATCTGAGCTAATAAATTCTCTTGCACAATGCCAATAATAATACAAGCTGTAAACTGCAGCTTTGTAAAAAGAAAAGTAGAATTTGATTACATCAAATTACTGCAACATTATAGTAGTCCTTCAAATACAATGATTGTAATACTTTATTCAAAACAAATGATCACATAATTATTTTTCCTTACATTCATCAGGTTTGCTGAACCAAAACCTTACATTTGAAGATGGCCTTATTAAGATAAATTATACAGATGGGGAGACGTGCCACAAAATCTATAAAAGATCAACTGTCATACTTTTTATCTGTAACCGTACGGAAGGACAGGTTGGTATTGTCACATGGCATAATGGTGGGTGCCCACCATGGAGCTTTAGTGAACATCAATATAAAACGTTTTTGCAATATCAGTGTTCTCCCTAGCGGGCAGCACAATGGCACAGCTGGTCAGGCACACATCACCACAATGCGGGCCTGCCCTCATCCACCACTCAAGCCGAGCGTGGTCCAAAGCGGGCGGATGTGACGCCTGCCCATATCTCCCTTGGGAGAACATTATTTTACAGCCCCGCTTTCATTGGCTGTTATATCAATACAATCTTCAGCCAAATAAAACTCCATAATTATGTTAAAAGTTGGTATTTGCAAGCTAATGCAGAATGTCACAAAAAAACAAGTTGAGATAACTTCAATATCCATTTGGATTGTTTTCACCCATCTCGTTAAGCTGCCATCCAGTCAGCAACTTTTAGGTTTCAATTACATTCGATGTGACTTTATATTCTGTACCAGTTTAAATTTCAGCTAAAATCTTCCTTTTGACCAGTGACTCATATCTTCTTACAAACATACTGCCTGCTCATTGTTTATATCTTTGGCTTATTGAGCTTTTAATAGGACACAGAAAAGGTTCTGAATGACAGTACTAAAACTTGCAAGCCTGAAATAAGTTTGAGATTTATTAAAAGCAAAATGTAAATCTCCACCCTTTTACTATGTATGTTTATAAGACTAAGGAAACCCTTTGGTCAGTGGCATGCTCACACCGTTTGATGGAAAGGAATATTACTTAGAAAAATAAATGTTGTAATGGGGTCTTGTATTATAGTTAGAAAAACTATTAGTGAGTGTGATTTATGACGTTGTATTTATACTGGTACGAATGCCGTGTATACACATTGTCAGAAAGAACCTTGTTTGGTTCTGTTTTTTATCTTAATTTTTCTTATTTTTCAGCCAGTGTTTTTGAGGGAAACTGAAGAATGCACATATATGTTTGAATGGAGCACACCTCGTGTCTGTGCTCCACTGAAGCCTATTGACTGCTCTCTCAAGTAAGTTTATCTCATGAGTTGTACACTAACTGGCTTGAAACCATCAACTGGGGGGTGGCAGAAAAGAGAAAAAAGTGTGAACTAGACATCTGCGTAAATAAGCATATTGGTGGGTTGTTATATGTGGTTAGGATGACTATGGAAACAGTAACTCTGATGAAGTCATTCTTCAGAACTGCACTAAAGGAGGGAGAGGTTTGGCAGTGGGCAAGGATACATTGAAAAAATGTTGGGTTTTAGGTCAGTTGCATAGAGAGATGTCATGTATGAGAATTGTTAACCTTCTGGGTATCCAAGATAAGCATTATTAAAATGTAGCAAGTTTAAAAAAAAAAAAAAACTAGAAGTCATAATATTCAAAATTATTTAGAAAACAGAAAAATAAACAGTCTTTGTAACTTGTATGTGCAAATACTTTACTGCAGACTTCCATTTTACTTCTCTTACCCTTTCAGTCTGTTACTTTCTCAGTATGGTATGTCCTTGTAAATGTATGAGCTTTCCATTACTGCTAATAAGAGCAATGATAGTTTTATATGATACATTCCCAAGGTGCAGATTAGAAAGTTTCCATGCAAATTCTGTTCCCATTTAGATCACTGGAAAGCAGAATGGTATGTTTCACAGCAGCGATATTGCATATAGAATTTTTTTTATTTATTTTTGTTACATTCTAAAAACATTTTTATCCTATTGTTAAGTGTAATTAGTCAAAAAGGTATATGTTAAATATAGTACTACAATGACAGTTGTGTAGTATGTATAGTTCTTCTGTAAAGTAATTTCTTTTTTTTCCAGAGACTCAGATGGAAATTCTTATGACCTTTCATCTCTATCACAATATGAAGAGAACTGGGAGGCTGAGCTAATTACTGGAACAACCCAAAAGTACTATATTAATGTGTGTAAACCTTTAGTGCCTGAGCCAGGTGAGAGATTTATCATTCACTGCAACAAAAAACAAACTGGCATTGTATAAACCTGCTGAAAATGTCATCTCATTTATTGCACTGCATATATTAAGATGTCAAGTGTTTTTTTATTTTTATTGTTTTAGAATATCTATTCTATTTTTTAGTTACCACATTGGGTTATTTAATTCTGTATGTGTCATTAAATCTCAGAATTCTAATGTATTTTGCATGAAATAATAAGTATCATTCCTGTGCCCTCAGGAGTAGAAGGGATAATGAGCATGAGAAAAAAAAAAATAATTGCAATGTTTTTCTGTTTACTTAGGGCCAACTCCCTGTCCAAAAGGTGCTGCTGCCTGCATGGTAAATGGATTAAAGACCATTAGTCTTGGTGAACTTGCAAATGGTCCGAGATGGGGAAATGGACTATCTATCCTTGAATATGGTCATGGAGACTTTTGTCCTGATGGTATAAAGAAAAGGTCTACCGTAATACGCTTCGTATGTGAGGAAAATGAAACGGTAAGTTGCCATATAGTGTATATTTTTAGATAGGCTCACAAAGTGCATGTATAGGACACATATTTAATCCCATTATGCAGGGCTAAATTTTCCATTAAGCAGAATAGGCAGGTGTGGCCATATTCCAGTGCTGCAAATGTGTTAATTGGATGTTTCTATGGTGTACACAATTTTATCCAGGAAATGTAAATTGCCTTGGCAAAAGTATAACAAAGCTCTGATATGTGCTGCTCATCAAGACACTTCCTCACATCTCTACAATACATGATGTCAGATGTAGTCTTGTTGTAATATGATTTATATCAAATGCAGGTAAAGAACTATGACTCCCACAATTCTATAGACATGACCATGATGGCGGTTTACTAGGAGCATATGCAGAAGTGCAAAGTCAGAGATCAGTAAGGTCTTAACAAGACACAGCTTTCTACTTAAACTTATCTCTGCCAGTGCAAACAAAGGAGCATCTTTGCTATTTGAAAGCTGGGTTAAACAGCAGACTGCTTCATACAAGTTCCTTTTCATTTTAATTCTAGTGTTTTTTTTTTGTTTGTTTTTTTACTGTGGTGCAAACTGAGATTAGCAACCCATAACCTTTTAACTTGTCCAAATTTTTGTTATACTGTAATCTCATAATAACTTTAATTGAACTGATGGGGCATTGATACACATTCCATATAAGAATTTGATGTATAGAATACCAAAATATATTCATTTTGGCAAATTATGTTAGAGCAAATTAGACGTACATTGTGTACTAGTGAATGTATATTTGAGAAGTAGTGTAGGTATTATTCATGTCGTTGAAAGCTTGACTATTATGAAATATTCATCCTTTCATGTTCTTTTGTTGTTAATAATGATTGGCTGAAACTAAAAGCTAAGGATCAACGTGTACTAGCAGAAAAGCTTAAGATGCATAGCCAAATAATCCAGACTGGCTACAGAGTAGAAATGTCAAGTTCTTTTTAGATGGAAAATTCAAGTTCAAATCTGTAGAGGGCAAGTCACTTACAAAAATGATATTTTGTAGGAGAATGTGCATTGATCTACTTTGCTTTTACATCGGTGCAGCATAAAGTAACACCAGGGCAATCTTTTCCTGGTAGAGATTCATTTTGACATTAATCTTGCTAAGAAAATAATTGTATGATTATTTAAGGTAGATAGATATTGGGGCTGGGAGACTTTTTTTTTATCTATCTATCTATCTATCTATCTATCTATCTATCTATCTATCTATCTATCTATCATATTTAGACCAATATTTATATACAGGTATATAAAGCTACATCAGTCCATATATACCTGTTTTTTAGTGCTAGAAATAGTGTATCAGGGAAATACAGATATCAGTGTCCAAGTGGATATATAATTATATACACACAAGCATTATCATTTATAAATACACATTTCATTGACTGGTGCATAGAATGCTTACAGCACATTTTTCTTCTAATTAATACAAACTATAATATTTTAATGCTTGTGTGATGGTTGGGGGGTGGGGGGCTTTGCCTTTGGGCTCCCGAGATGCAAATTTAGCCCTGCTATGATGCTGACATTTTTTTCACAAATCTAACAATATAATGATTTGGTTGCTATTAATTAATTAAAATAATTAATTGAGTGGAAGCGTTAGGGGTTATGGAGCTTAAAAGTTGGAAATTATAATTATAAATTACATGAAAAAGTCTTCCCACTCCTCTACTTAGTCTATCTGACCTGCTTGTTTCTCATAGTAAGATGTAATAAACCTCATGAGCATGCCCAGGTGTTATATCTATGTAGATTAAAATAATGATAAAGTCTTACAATACAACACAAGAGCATTAGATCTCATAAATATTCTCATCTTGGTGTATAGATCTGCATACTGTTGGTTAGATGTAACTGGGCATAATTCAGTATGCAGCAACATAGGGGTTTCGTTCAAATTGCGATTCGGCCAATTGAATAGGGCTCTATATAAGCACACAGCATATTTTTTTTACAGAATTTTTTAGTTAGTGAACATCTAACCAAAAGCAAGGTCTTCACTAACTAAAAACTCCTGTAAACAAATATGCTATGTGCTTATATAGAGCTTTATTCAATTGGATAAATGACATTTGAATGATGCCCATAGTCAGTAGATATGACAATGCTGTTTGTTTTGTATAGGATGGCAGACCACGGTTAGTCTCAGCCTTGGAGGACTGCGTTTACACTTTCGTGTGGTACACCTCTGCTGCCTGCCCAGTGAAAGTCATTGCTCAAGATAAATGCTCGGTTACAAACCCAGTTACAGGTGAGAATATATACATCATAAGTTTGGGGTCCCGCTCATATTGTTATGCATAAGATAATGGTCACTCATAAAGAGAAACTGTGAAGTTCAGTATGCTGCAAAGTAAGATAAAATACCTTAAATGCAATATTATTGTATTTTTTGGTTGGGATTAAAGGTTTTGTGAATTTTTTGGCAAAAAATATATATATTGCAAAGTGTAATTACTTAGACCACAGCATACTGTAGAGAAGGGATAGTCAGTAGCCCACCCATTTCTTCTGGACCTCCACTGCATTATTACATTTATCATACTGATGAGTCCAGCGCTATCCTTTTGTGTTACTGGGCTAAAGTAAAAAACTCATCATGCCTTTACCATTACCATGTATCAAGTCAATGGAGATAGTTACCCGCTTGAGATACCATGCTGGTGAAAAAATGGTGAATGAGCTGTAGCACATCTGTATATCTCAACTGAAGCATCCATATGCTTAAAGGGACATGGAAAGAATTGATTTCCTTGTTGCAACAGAAAGAGGGTATTTGATAAAGTGTCATGGAGAGATTTTTTCTTTTTTACAAAGTCTCAGAGCACAGAAAGCTATCCAGATATTTAACTACTCTTGTGGGCTTGCTCTCTGCCAGCCAATGAGAACTACAGATTAAAGTATGCTCTCTGAATTTCCTTGTTTCAGTGACATATAAATACTTCATGTATTGTCATTCAGAAAGCAACTTTTATGTTTAAAATGTGTTATTTGTAATGCTTGAAAAAAGGGGCCCTTGTCCCTTTAAGCTATAAATTAAATTGTACCCATTCTGAAGTCCATCTCTGGAGATAATCCATTTTCTGAACTCTGTTTCTTTCCGCTTCATCCTATCCTAATGTGTCATAACCTGTGGCCTTGTCCACTTGGAGTGGGCAGCACTGCATTGCCTCAAGGCAAATAGTGCGTAACGGTGAACTCCCAAGGCTCATAAATCACATCTCTGAAAATAGATTACTATTAAAAGGGAATAAGTGAACAAACTATTAATCAAATGTGAATTTGATTTCACGGTCATTACATTAATTTAATTTACAACCATTTTTAAACCAACTTTATTTACAGTGTCCCTTTAAACTTATTTTTTCTGCTTGACATAGTAAATAGAAAAATGTACTTATAAATTGTGTTGAAGACTGGAAGTATATATCTCTCCCAAGACTTTATATTCAACGCACTGGCAGTCACCCATTTCTTTTGCGGTTCACTAATGTGGAAAAAAATGGAGAAGCTTGTCTTACCTTATCTGCTACACATATTACAAGTGGTTTTTCAATCTATTTACTTTTTCGAAAAAATATGGAATTGATCTACAACTAGTACTTACTATTTACATTGGAAAAATAAATGATAACATTTATATATACATATATTTTTAATATAAAAGTCACTTTCAATGGCCATTAACAGTAGCATCCAAAAATAAAAACTTTTGCTTTTAAAATGTTGTAACTCACTATGAAACCCCTCTACATGGAAGCTAGATCCCAAAAAATATCCCCATTCTGCCAGATTTTCTTTATTGTTTGAATCCTTTGAGAATGATGCCCTAGCGCTACGTAATATGTTGGCGCGTTACATATAAATCATAATAATACCCAACACATTTTCTCATTATGCTCCATGATTGGCGGAGATCTGGCAATGTGGATTCTCATTGTGATGAAGTAGTAGAGGATGGAAGAAGCATTTTATACATGGCCTTGCAGGGTAACTTTAGGTGACTTCACAGAATCCTACAAGGGTTTATTCTTTATCCTATACATTGTTACTTCTAATTTTTAGATGCTTTTGTTGAGGAAAAGAGTTCCTTTATGCGTAGCCTGTTGTGAAATATATCTTATACATGTTTTGGCCTTTGTTATTACTTAAGTGATGTTTTTGCCGTAGGTCATGTCTTTGATCTAACGTCTTTGTCAAAAAAAGATGGATACTTGGTTAAAGATCAAAAGAGGTCAATTAAACTTAATATCTGTGCTGATGTGACGAGCGACTGTGGTGCTGGAGTAGGTAAGTAAAGATTAACAGAGTGATGCAAGTAGCTTTAATAGGAAGAGATCATTAGATTTGAAGGAATTAGGCCAGAGGTCCTGGAAACTTTCATTTGTCAGCAAAAGTTTGTTTCTCATATTAACTTGTTAATGTTATGTCAGTGTTCACCTAGTGACTAAGACCTGATTGAAAGTACAGCATGGTCAGTACTTGAAGCATTTACTGATGAACACAAAAAATAAAATTGTTCACAGGGCCAAAACAAATTAAGATATATTAAATATATATTCGCCACAATAGTGCCAGAAAGATCCCTGAATGTGGTAGATCAAATCTTGTGTGCCCAATAGTGGCTCTGTATCCTTTATGCAATGGCTTGATGAAAAAAAAATGAAAGCTACAAGGTAAAAAAACAGTCTGCAGTAGTGTTACCACCTTTCCTCTGAGCCTGCCACCTCTGATAGTGTAGTTCATTTAAAATGATTCGCACTTATATAGTGATAGAGGTGTCATGGTATATGCCATTGCACTACGATTCATTTTGTTGGTGTATCTTTATTAAACTAGTGTTTTCTCCTAAATTATAACATGTTTTAACGCTGTAGATTGGGGTAAATTTTAACATAGGGTAAATCACAGGTAAACTGGATTTTAAATTACCTTTCATGACTTGGTGTTTTGGAATGATACACAAGCATTGAATCAGTGTTAATTTGGGATGTCGGGAAAAAACAGCTTTCTAGTCAATATAATCCATGTTAAATATTGTAAACTTAAATACTATATCGTAAACATGGGACTACAGTGCTAATAAACAGGTTCTAGGTGATAGTGTTCTCTCAATCAAATAATTGTGATACCTTAGCACTTCCTAACTTTATTTTCTTTTGATAGGTGTATGTGTCACTGAGGATGGAAAGCACATAAGTGCAGGAAAAGTTTCTGGTAATATCACATATGTGGATCAGGTTTTGTTTCTCGATTACGAAGATGGAAGTGAATGCAGAGGGAATATCAAACACAAGAGCAGGTTTTCCTTTGTATGTGCAACAGAATCAGCTGCAGGCAGTCACCCTGTTCTTCGGTCATTTGATGAGCGGACATGCACATGGTTCTTTACTTGGCACACTTCTATGTTCTGTGAACAGAAGGTATGTAAACATAATTTTATATTTGAATGCATAGTATATCATTTCTAATAGGGACATGGAAAAGACCGTTATTTTCATTACACATTTTGAAAATCATGGGTTATTCCAGAAGTTCCCAAAGTGTGGTTGTTGGATTATCAGTGGTCCACTAGCTTCATTCAGGTGGCCTGCAGAGCTTCTGGTATTAACAAAAAGTAGAAAGTCTAATTAATTGAATGTAAGTGTACATGCTACACTACAGTATTGCACAACATATTAGATTAAAGGGACTCTTAAAGCAATTATTTTGTTTTGTATAAATGTTTTAACTGGGTTTATTAAGTAATTTTGTATTTAAGGTAATTATAATATTTGTGCACTTCACTTACTTCTTTGAAGCCCCCAGAATAACTAATTCTTACCTTTTTGGAGCCTCCAATGTCTTTCTGTATTCTCTGACACCTTGCACAGATGTGGCCAAAGGCCACACCCACAGGGGAGGGGCTTCACACCACCAGTGTCACGTGCTGTTAACAAGCAGTCAGTGACATGCTGTGTATGGGAACAAATTGAGACATTGGTAGTGTAAAGCTGTTCTCATGTGGCCTTAGTTTTCACCTGTGCAAGATGGCACATCTCATGAGGGAAAACAAGAGGAAACAAAGAGTTTCCAGAAGGTAAAATTATGGAGGCTTCTTAAAACAAAGTGTACATTTTTATAAAATGAATTAACCTAATCACATATATAGTTGTGAGCGTACGAGTTGTTGCTAACGCTGCGGGCTCGCTACGCGAGTCGCGGCCCTCGCGTAGCGAGGGCCGCGGCTCGCGCAGCGAGCCGAGGCCCTCGCGAAGCGAGGGCACTGCCCGAGGGTCTCAGTTGCTGGCATGGAGCGCCGAAGGCGCTCCATGCCAGCAACTGAGGACCCTCGCGAAGCGAGGGCCTCAGTTGCTGGCATGGAGCGCCGTAGGCGCTCCATGCCAGCACCTGAGGACCTCGCAAAGCGAGGGCCGCAGTTGCTGGCATGGAGCGCCTACGGCGCTCCTTGCCAGCAACTGCGACCCTCGCAAACTTCACGTCGCAACCCAAACACTACGACACACACATTACGACACTCGCAAACAACATACGACACACGTTACCACACATTACGGACTCGCAACACTCGGACGCAACTCGCGAACATTACAAAATGTAAAACACAATACATACACACACCACATACATAAAAAACTTACCTACACCAAGAGGGAGCACCCAGCACCTCAAAAATACAACTTACATCTCGATTTTACTTCAAATAAAACAGTTTAGAGACTAAAAAAAAAACGAAGCGAGAGAAAAAATGGCCGCCGAACAAAACGAAAACGAGGCTACAGCACTCTAAACTCGCAAAACACCACAAGAAACTTGCAAAACACCACAAAACACCTACGGATATTCCGATACAAACGTATAACACACATTACTCGCCATTTCACGCCAATGCGGAAGTACACGACAACGGTTTGGGCTCGCGCACGCACAGTGTTACACTGCACACATTCAGCACGCTTACACAGCAGATCCACACCACTAATGCTGCAGCAACATCAAAACACATTCACAGCTCTTCCACACAATGCTTTAAAATAGGTAAAGTATATTCATTTATTAATGTATTATATATTTCAGTATTACACACTAAACAGCATTAGCTACCTTACAATTTCATTGCCGTCATTTTTTGACGGGCAATATTCTAGTTAAAAATAAATTTGTAAAGATTCTTTTTAAGTGGTCTACAAAGACACTCAACAACTCTTGAGTGGTTCATTGGACTGTCTGAAACTTACTAGTGGTTTGGGAACTACTGGTTTTAAAAATACAAATGTTTGGAAGGGCTTACATCAAAACATTATAAATATTATCTTTATTTTTGGGCACGCACTGTTCAGAGCTATATCCTACCTCAGACAAATTAAGGAAAATAAATTACAACTCTTCTTACTTTTCTTCATAAAGCATGCTACAGCTTGCATTTAATGATTGATCACGCTCCTTTACTACATTTTTTTTTTTTATTAAACAACTGTTTGGTTTCCAGTAGGTCATGGTTTCTCGTTTTCCATGGCAGTAAATCCTAAATTTTTGATTGCATGTTTTTATGTCTGTTTTACTGCAGCCAAAAAAAACTCTTACCATTGTTTGTTCATCCCTCTTGCAGACAAAATGCTCTGTGTGGAACGACACAGACCTTATTGATCTGAGTCCTCTAATCAAACATGTGGGTTATTATGAAACATTGGCTAGTGGACAGGATGACGAGTCAGACTTCTACATCAACATCTGTCAACCTTTGAACCAAGTTGCTGATGCTCAGTGCCCTCCTGGTGCAGCAGCATGCATGGATCCTGTTGATGGACCACCAGTTGTAAGTGAAATAAACCTCCCAAAATAGTTTTCTGTAGATTCATGGTTGAATTTATAATTAGGTTAAGAAGACAGCCGCTTATGGCCAGTTTTTGTATGTTTTCAGTTTTTGTATGTTGCACACACAGACCCTGCCTTCTCCAATAGGTGTCAGTTCTTTTGGGGTGTTGAAGTGGCAGGCTTGCAGTGTGCTTGACTATACAAAAATCATCAGGTCTAGGGAGTGCATGGGCAAGATCATAGGGTCTGAAGTTCTTCATAAAAACATTTGCTTCATTCAAAATAGTGAGGATTTTGTCATTAAAAATGTGCTTCCTAGTTTGAGCATTTTCATATTATGTTCTCTTTCTTATATATGCCTCCAGCAAGAGGTAAAAATGCAGCTTGTATGAATGTACAGTAAAACATTTATTAAAATGAACAAATTACTGATACTCAAATGACTAATCATGGTGATAAATCAGTGCAAATTATTCCATGGTCAAATTTGTGGTTTCAGATGGTTATTCAATCATTAGTATTTTGTCTTTTTATTTTTTTAAGGATATTGGACGTATCAGCTCTCCTAAGATAAACGAGGCCACCCAAAATGTGCAAATCGAAATGGACAGCCCAACTCCTTGTACTACAGACAGAAGTTTAAATTATTCCTCAATAATCATTTTCCACTGCCGGATGGGAACTGATCTGGTAAATACAGCACACAGGACTGACATACTTTCCCAAGAAAATTACTGATGGTTGACACATGCTTTCCAGTTATTGCCTTTAAGGCAATTATAGCACCAAGAAGCATTAGTAAACGGAGATCTGAAATTTAGAAAAAAAAAAGTGATGTGGTCAGTTTGTAATTTTTGGAAGGCTCTCATCTTGCTACAGAATCTGACAAAAGTGAGTACACCCCTCACATTTTTGTACATATTTTATTATATTTTTTCATGTGACAACACTGAAGACATGACACTCTGCTACAATGTAAAGTAGTAAGTGTACAGCCTGTATAACAGTGTAAATTTGCTGCCTCCTCAAAATAACTCAACACACAGCCATTCATGTCTATACCGTTAGGAACAAAAGTGAGTACACCCTAAGTGGAAATGTCCAAATTGGGCCCAATTAGCCATTTTTCCTCCCCGGAGTCATGTGACTCATTAGCGTTACAAGGTCTTAGGTGTGAATGGGACCAGGTGTGTTAAATTTGTTCACACTGGTCACTGGAAGTTCAACATGGCACCTCATGGCAAAGAACTCTCTGAGTATCTGAAAAAAAATATTGTTGCTCTACATAAAGATAGCCGAGGCTATAAGAAGATTGCCAAGCCTCTGAAACTGAGCTGCAGCACGGTGGGCAAGACCATACAGCGGTTTCACAGGACTAGTTCCACTCAGAACAGGCCTCCAATGGTCGACCAAAGAAGTTGAGTGCACATGCTCAGCATCTTATCCAGAGGTTGTCTTTGGGAAATAGACGTATGAGTGCTGCCAGCATTGCTGCTGAGGTCGAAGGGGTGGGGGGTCAGCCTGTCAATGCTCAGACCATACGCCGCACACTGCAAATTGGTCTGCATTGCTGTCATCCCAGAAGAAAGCCTCTTCTAAAGATGATGCACAAGAAAGCCCGCAAACAGTTTGCTGAAGACAAGCAGACGAAGGTCATGGATTACTGGAACCATGTCCTGTGGTCCAATTAGACCAATATAAACTTATTTGGTTCAGATGGTGTCAAGCGTATGTGGCGGCAACCAGGTGAGGAGTACAAAGACAAGTGTGTTGCCTACAGTCAAGCATGGTGGTCCCAATTTGGACATTTTCACTTAGGGGTGTACTCACTTTTGTTGCCAACGGTTTAGACATTAATGTCTGTGTGTTAAGTTAATATGAGGACAAATCAAATGTATACTGTTATACAGGTTGTACACTTACTACTGTACATTGTAGCAGTGTCATTTCTTCAGTGTTGTCACATGAAAAGATATAAAATATCTACAAATATGTGAGGGGTGTGCTCACTTTTGTGAGATACTGTATATCTTGTTTGCATTACAATTATTAAGGTTACAAAGTAATATAAAATCTGTTTAAGAGTGAAAAAGTAAATTAATGTGATACAGTTTATTGTTGAAAAGGAATAGTTGCAAAAAAAAACGTTATAAATGTTACAAGCAACTGTAGTCATATTTTTCTGAAGAACATTTGAAAATAGGCAACCTGTTGCAATTATTTATTTTCTACTTTATCTACCATTTTGGTTTTTGCTGATCAAAATCCTTGGTTGGGAGGGGCATTTTGTTAAATGTACATATGTAAACAGAGCTGCAAGTGTTAAACAAATGTTTGTTTAATCCCAGTACAAACTACTTTTGGAACAAAAGCAGGACCTCCTTTTTGACTAGATGTGTTAAGGATGTGTCATGGCATTGCACCAACTGAGTTATCGATATCTTTGAAAAAAAGAAATATTTTTTTCCAAGAACATTTTTTTTTTTACTGGATTAGAAGAGCTTTTTTAAACTCTTACAGTATTCAGATTTCATGATCTTTTGTAATGTTTAAACCTCACCATTTTTAAGACATTATATCAAATTTATAATTTTACATCCACTGATTATACTGATGTCTCTTATAAGTGAGGCACTTAGCCAGTGAAGTTTTGTCCCCAATATTTACATTATTCATTTTTATTTTAACTTTGCACTAATATTTTATATGTTTTCATTTATTATTATTAGGATTATAATGTTTTATTTTAATACAAATCTGTGCTTTTTTTAATATCAGCAATAAACTTTCATTCCTGCTTAAATGACTACAGTAATGCCATAGCAAGAAAAGCTAGTTTTGTTTTAAATATATATTGAATTAAATAGTTAAGTTCATATTTCATTTTAAAAAAAAGCAATATTCTATATTAAATTAACTTTCAACTATTAATGTCATAACCTCCAGTTGAGCTGATTGTCTCCAATATAATAACGTCATCAAGATGGAAAAGGATGTGTGGCTGGAGACAGGTTTAAACGGTATTTGGGACAATCTGATTAGATAAGAGGCCAGATGATCATTCATAGGCTTCCCCACATTAAAAGCCCATTGTTGAGGGAAACCACCAGAACAAAGCAGTCTGTGACAGACTTACAATCTAAGGTATAGTGAGTGGTCAAAGAGGGAGAGAGAGGTGATAAGCAAGTTAGGGTTGAATGTGATACGCTTCTTTGGTGAGTTTTTAAATGTTTTGAGTTACATATGCATCTGTAACTGGTACAGTGTACATTTTAAAAGTACTTGCTAAGTCATACTGAAGTATGCAAATTAAATATTATGTATATGTATACTTTCTACGCCTTGTCTTTTTTCACATTTTTGATTAACAATAATCGTAACCATAAAGAATAAAAGCAATAAATCATAGTATGTTACTAAGAGAGCTATGAGTGCAAAATATCTAACTCATTGTAATATATAAGTGAAATATATCCTCCCAGTAGGGGAAAAGAAACAAGGAGGGGAATGGAGAAAAAAAGAGAAAGAAAAATATAAATAAAAATGTACGGTATATATATTTTAGTAGCTTAACTTTCCCAAATGTGTCCAGTCCTGTTGTTATTTTTTTCATGGTGTCAGTAACTTTTTCATGCTGCTCTGTAATGTACATGT
The DNA here is from genome assembly GCA_027410445.1 of Discoglossus pictus. NCBI lineage: Eukaryota > Metazoa > Chordata > Amphibia > Anura > Alytidae > Discoglossus > Discoglossus pictus. The sequence continues at coordinate 131,645,642 of CM050165.1, read as the reverse complement.
CACTCCAAATATGATTTTTTTTTTAAATATAGCCAAACTATTTAGAATTTGTATAGGAAACGCAAACTAGTTATGCAGTTACAGGAAATGTGAGCAAGTATGTAGTCTAATTTAGCATTTTGTTAGATTTGTTGTAGATTACCACTTTTTTTCTGTTTGAACAGGGAACACCAAAGATGACAGAACTTTCTGGCTGCACTTATGTGTTTGAGTGGAGCACACCACTAGTATGTCCAGATGAAGTCATCACTTCCGGATGCTCTGTGACTGACAAGAAGCTCCACTACACATTTAACTTGACCAGCCTATCCGAGAAGACATATACTGTAAGTATTGCTCTACTTGTTGGCAGACTTTACATTTTATTAGGACATGGAGCTCATTAAAACTGTAATGTGTCATCAGATAGAGATTTGGAAATTATGTGGAAGGCTGTTTAAATTTTTAAATTGATGAATAATCTATTCCATTGTGTGACATTTTAGTTATTACTTGAATAACAGTGCGTAGATAATACAAAAGGAGGTTTGGCCACACAAGCAATTACTGCTTCATGTGACCAGCCAAATAAATTGAACCATTTTGGGCCAGCACCTAGAAGAGTCCAATTGTCTCTTTCATCATCTGCATGATGTGATGCAGACACTTTGTGTAATTTATCATGAGAAGATCTGTCAAGAAGTAGTGATGTTCAATATTAGCAAATGGTGACAAGTGTTATCCTCTGAAGATGTGTAATGCCATGAAGAGTCCATGGTTCTCAAACACCCTTTTTGCAGTTTATACCTTTTCTTTTTGTTTTATCTAATGAACACAAAAAGGCTTTAAAAAGAGATATAAGGCATCTGGATTTTAATACAGAACATGCTCAGTGCAGTTATGCTCTACCACTAAGCTATCTGTTAACATGATGGACAGATGAAAAGTTATAAAGCACAGATCTCAATTAACCCTGCACTTCCATTGCCTTAGTTGGTGCAGTTTCATACATTCCACAACCAAAAACTAAAACATATTTTACTATTTCAGCTACAGTTTCGAAAAAGTAAAGGTTTTTCCATGAGTCCTTCAATTTTTGTACTTTAACTTGTAGCATATAGATTCCTCTGGATCTTGTCACATCATGTATTTCTTCAAAATACCATTGAAACTAACCTAGTATATAATTAATTGTTTTTGGTTTTGGATGGTTACATTTGTAATGGCACCAAGCGGAGAACTTTTGACCCCATGGGTTTCTTGTACTTTTGACTCCATTTACCATCCCACTCACTTCATACTGTACTCATTTAGCCTCAGCAACACAGCTCTTATTTTCTTTTTTCTTTTCTTATATTTATTGAAGTTTTGTGGTACATTGTCCAAAGAAAAAGAACTACAGTTGTAATACATATCATCATCATAACAATGTAGAATTAATATACAAAAAAAGGAAAAAAAGACGAAAACAAAAAAACAAACAAAGAACGTACCCCATTCAATCAATTCTGGATAGAAAAAATTTGACAGTAAGCATTGTGCATCCTTAATAGTTTATAAAATACGGAAAATTGAGATTAATATTTAGAATCTAGAGTCTTTTTTTAGTACTCCAGCAACTGTATAATCGCTTTCTAGTTCTCGAAATCGTTTTAATTTAATCACATTGTGCCTTCTTTTCTAAGGGAATTTTGGCAGGAAAAATGTGCAGTAAACTGCATTGTTTGGTAAAAGGCAATCAACTTCCAAAATCGTTAAGGCAAGGTTATAACAATTTTTCCAAAAAGGTTTTAATGCGCGGGCACTCCCACATAATATGGCTTAAATTTCCCGACATACCACAATCTCTCCAGCAAAGTTTATCTGATAAATTAAAGGAGATATAATATATTTTTGAGGGAGTCCTATACCAGCAACACAGCTAATTGGTTTCTCTGACCCCTGTTCCAAGTATTTTCACTTTCTTCCCTTTTTGGCTATAGGTAGGATAACAGTCCAAAAGATGGAAGCACCCATAACACAAGCTTTATTTATTTTATGCTTATGCATTAACATAGCTGCTGTTGTTATTTAATTGATAAATGTATAGTGCTAAACCACAGTGGTTCTTTAACCCTTTAAACAAACTCACAAAATATTGTCACTTATCCCTCGCCTATTTCAGCTCTTTTGCATTATCTCCAAACACATCAACTTCACACATTGTCAATTGTCCGTATTACCTCCCTGTCCCATCAGAATACTCATCTGTGTCAAATGATTGCAATTATGTTAGAAAGCCATTAAAGGGCCATCTCTTTTGAAGATATGCAGCCTTATTAAATTGTGATTCTGTAAATTTAATAGGGCTTTTATTTAAGCACACAGCATATTTTTTTACAGAAGTTTTTAGTTGGTGAACTTCTATCCAAAAGCAAGGTCTTCACTAACTAAAAACTTTTGTAAAAATAATATGCTGTGTGCTTAACCAAAATGCAATTTAATAAGGCTGATTTATGTCTTAAAATGGACAAATTATAGATTAAAACTACCAATAAGAACAAGCACTTTATCAGTTGAATGTTATTAAACAATTGCATTTCCCTGCAGTAAACTTGCATTAAAGTATGCACATTTTACTTGTCAGCCTTTCTAACCCACCCTCTGAAGACTGTTTTACTTGCTAATGAAATATCATATCCAATCATTTCTAATACTCATGAAGTACTTTATCCAATCAATGTAGTTACTTCCTGAGGTCTTAGCATGCCCAGTCTTTTGTTTTGCATATGACTTGCACTAAAGAGATGATATTCACAGTCTCTGGGTAATCGGCAATTACTGGCTATGATCTGTTATTAGCAAGCGATATAGACCTATAATCTATAGTTCTAAATTATAACACAATAATAATATCTGCGGTGTCATTTTAAACGTTCCTTAGCCTTCAGGGTTACTTGCACCTTTAGAAAATCAGCAGACACATGAGTTACATTCATTGCAGCATAACTGCACATAGTGATTGAAAATATAAAGGTGGAATTATTTTTACTTTCTAAAATTCATTGTGCTCATTGAGTGTAGTTTTCAAAAAGTATCTTGTATATATCAGGCTACTCTGTTCCTTTAATAACTCTGCTCTCATATACTCCCCCAATAACCCACTCATTCTTCATCTGGCTTATCTACCTCTCCAATACGTCATCATTATCCCCTAGCATTGAATGAAAAATGGCTCTATTTGGAAATACTTGCCACAATGCCATCTTAATATTCATAATATACACATAATCATGGCAGCCTCCATGCACTAGCAGAGTCGTCCAAAGTGAAAATCCTTTTATGTCAATGATTTAATTGCTAATGCTGTTCATTTGTTTCATACATATATTCATTTGGAGTTTTTCCTAATTTACACTTGTTCTATTTATTATGTGTCTTTCTAACAGTCACCTCTCTCCCAATGTATCCTGTTCTGTGACCAACTGCTGTCTCCCAAGCTGTTCCCTCACCTCTATCTGTAACTTCTATGACTAGCTGGACCATTGACACATGTATATATGCTTTTGCATACAGGTGCCCCATGTATTAATTGTACCCCTTTATATATAGAAATGGAAAGGCTGATGCACAATAAATACATTACTCTCCTACTAATAATATAAAATTCAGTATTACTCATACAGTACAGCTTTTATTTTCTTAATAACGGATTAGCAATCCTAATTTGACATACCATTTCAGTATAGCTTTTGCTATGAGATTTAGGGTTTCCTATTTCAGCTTCTATGCTTTTCTCCACATCCTACCATGCGGTAGCCCTGGCAAAGAAATCCACATCAGTTAGAACATCTTCAAAGATCACCTAAATACCTAGGAGAGGCAGGAAAGAATTTAAAATGAAATTAAATTTAAAATGGTTTACCTTTCTCACACTGTGTACTTTATATTTTTGCAGGCGTTTTCTGGTAATACCTATAAAGTTGGCATCTGCTCTGAAGCATCCGGTAGTAAATGTACAGGGGCTGTCTGTCAGGTGTCTGGAACAAACGCATATTCTTTCGGGAATGAGAAATCAATGAAAATGGATTATCAGCATCAAGATGGAACTGTAGTATTGCAGTATAAGAATGGAGATCCTTGCCCACCAGGTATAGAGGAAAAAAAAACCTGAATCTGTAATTATAGGCTAAACATACATAATAGTTACAACCCTGCACACTGTCACGCAGTGCTTAGCACACAGAGGGCACCCTGCACACTGTCACGCAGTGCTTAGCACACAGAGGGCACCCTGCACACTGTCACGCAGTGCTTAGCACAGTTGCACACTGTCACGCAGTGCTTAGCACACAGAGGGCACCCTGCACACTGTCACGCAGTGCTTAGCACACAGAGGGCACCCTGCACACTGTCACGCAGAGCCCGGCACACAGAGGGCACGCCGCACACGGTCACGCAGAGCCCGGCACACAGAGGGCACGCCGCACACGGTCACGCAGAGCCCGGCACACAGAGGGCACGCCGCACACGGTCACGCAGAGCCCGGCACACAGAGGGCACGCCGCACACGGTCACGCAGAGCCCGGCACACAGAGGGCACGCCGCACACGGTCACGCAGAGCCCGGCACACAGAGGGCACGCCGCACACGGTCACGCAGAGCCCGGCACACAGAGGGCACGCCGCACACGGTCACGCAGAGCCCGGCACACAGAGGGCACGCCGCACACGGTCACGCAGAGCCCGGCACACAGAGGGCACGCCGCACACGGTCACGCAGAGCCCGGCACACAGAGGGCACGCCGCACACGGTCACGCAGAGCCCGGCACACAGAGGGCACGCCGCACACGGTCACGCAGAGCCCGGCACACAGAGGGCACGCCGCACACGGTCACGCAGAGCCCGGCACACAGAGGGCACGCCGCACACGGTCACGCAGAGCCCGGCACACAGAGGGCCCGCCGCACACGGTCACGCAGAGCCCGGCACACAGAGGGCCCGCCGCACACGGTCACGCAGAGCCCGGCACACTGAGGGCACGCCGCACACGGTCACGCAGAGCCCGGCACACTGAGGGCACCCCCGCACACTGTCACGCAGAGCCCGGCACACTGAGGGCACCCCCGCACACTGTCACGCAGAGCCCGGCACACTGAGGGCACCCCCGCACACTGTCACGCAGAGCCCGGCACACTGAGGGCACCCCCGCACACTGTCACGCAGAGCCCGGCACACTGAGGGCACCCCCGCACACTGTCACGCAGAGCCCGGCACACTGAGGGCACCCCCGCACACTGTCACGCAGAGCCCGGCACACTGAGGGCACCCCCGCACACTGTCACGCAGAGCCCGGCACACTGAGGGCACCCCCGCACACTGTCACGCAGAGCCCGGCACACTGAGGGCACCCCCGCACACTGTCATGCAGAGCCCGGCACACAGAGGGCATGCCCGCACACTGTCATGCAGAGCCCGGCACACAGAGGGCATGCCGCACACGGTCACGCAGAGCCCAGCACACTGAGGGTACCCTTGCACACTGTCACGCAGAGCCCAGCACACTGAGGGCACCCCCGCACACTGTCACGCAGAGCCCAGCACACTGAGGGCACCCTTGCACACTGTCACGCAGAGCCCAGCACACTGAGGGCACCCCCGCACACTGTCACGCAGAGCCCAGCACACTGAGGGCACCCCCGCACACTGTCACGCAGAGCCCAGCACACAGAGGGCATGCCGCACACGGTCACGCAGAGCCCAGCACACAGAGGGCTTACAATTGACAAATGCGCATTACATTCACCAGCAGATTTTTTTTTTTTTGATTCATGGGTTCCAAATTTGGAGTGCGCATTAGAATCGATGGCGCACTAGATTCGCGTAAATACGTGTGTGTGTGTGTGTGTATACGTGTGTGTGTGTGTGTATGTATATATATGTATATATATGTATATATATATATATATATATATATATATAGATAGATAGATAGATAGATAGATAGATAGATAGATATATATATATATATATATATATATATATATATATATATATATATATATATATATATATATATATATAGATAGATATATATGTATATACCGTATATAAATAAAAGGGATGGCCAGTACATTTTACTGAAAAGCTATAGGAATGTTTGTAACCTTAAATAAAACCATATAAAAATCCTTTTACATGTCAGTATATTGCATTTGTTAGTCCTACTCATTATTTCCTATATGTGTTTGCATTATGTTTATGTTGCACTTCTTGTTTCAGTGACCGAGAAAGATGAAGTCTGTGTCTTCCCATTCACAAGCAAAGGAAAGACATATAACACATGTACTTCTGATGAAAGACAGCAGCCATGGTGCGCAACATCAAAGAATTATGAGAAAGATGGAAAATGGGGCAACTGCTCAAGCTGTAAGAACCATGATCACATTTTTAAACACACAAATCCTAAGTTCAAAGATTAAAAGTACAAATGATTATAAATATAATTTCAGTTGTTATAACATTTATGGGTGGAAGTTTTAGAGCTTGAAAGTTAGGTATTTTAAGTCTTAGGATCTTGGTCTCTCTAACTCTCCTTTATACAGGGCTAGGAGTGGACACAAATATCGAAAATCTAGGAGCCAGGAAGATAAGCATCCAGACAGGATGTTCTCTAGGAATATGGAATGAAGTCCTTCATAGAAATGTATTATACTTTGGGATAGGTGTAGGAGCCAGCAGCACAAGTCTTGCATATCCACACCTGTATTGGGCCATTAATTAACATTCTAAGTGCAGGGTCCGAAAAGTGTGTATAGTTATAATAAATATGTATAGTGAAAAAGACTTCAGCAATTAAGTGTCTCTGTAACATTAATAAGCATAAAATTATTTATAACACTCAAAAATGTTATCAAATCCAATTGCAAATAATGTCTGTGTACTTTTAATTCTACAGTAAAAGGCATTATTTGCTGTGTCACTTTTCCAGGTTTGTTGTTAATCCATATTTTATCTAATAATAAAGTAATAAACTATGAACTATCATTACTGAGAGATACTGAAGGAAAACTGTTTGAGACAAAAAAGAAAGCAAGAATAAGAGGTCATCATTTATAGTTGTAGGATGGATGATTCAGGGGTAATGTGCAAAAGTACTACTATAAAGGAAGGATAGTAGATAAGTGAAAAAGATTTCAAGCAAAAGTGGTAAGGACTTACAAAGTACACTAATTCAAGAATGCATGACATAAACTTAAGGCTATCCCGAGGACTTGTTAAGCCAAGCTTTAGGTAGGTAGCCCACCTAGTTTGCACATACTATCTGTTCTTGTATTGAAGTATAGAAATTCTGATTTGCCTTTAAAGCTATCACATATATAGGTGTGTATCTATGGGACTTTTCGTAATGCTTCCGATGTTGGTAACACTTTGTGAGCCTCGCAAAGCGAGGCGAGCTGTTACGTGCCGCAGGCCGCGCAATGAGCGCTGCAGGACTTAGGCTGCAATGAGCGACTTAGGACCAAAACCTGTACATGCACTATTCGCCTTGCAAAAAAACGACTTTAACGCCCGAACCACGGAACAAGAAAGACGTGCAAATACCAACAAACTAACTTACACACTCACACACAGCACAGTGGGAGAGGCAGTGAGGTTGCAATTTAATTTTAGTCATATTTGCCATTTTCCAATGATCAAAAATCGACTAAGCAAGGGAAAAAAAAAAAGGCTGCCGAAAAAACACGACTAAAACGAGCCCGAAGGGCGTAAAACTAGCCTGAAGGATGTAAAAAGGAACCCTAAGCAGTAACACTTCACGCAGGCCAGTAACACTTAACCCAAGACAGTAAACGTCTAGCGCGATGCCTCTAAAGTACACAGGGTAAGAGGCTTGCAATGAGCGCCAAAGGTGATCATTGCAAAGCAGGAATGTTGCTTCTCGCAATGAGCGCCAAACAATTTTACTCCCGTCATTTTTGACGGGCAATTTCCTAGTTCGTTATGCTTTTCTGTCTCCTTTGGAATAGGCAATGTAGATAGTAAACTAACCTTTAAGGATGCAATTTCCAATTGTTTTATTTTTGCCCTGTCACTTTACAATGTGTAGGGAGCATTGGTGCTGACCATTTAGACCGTCCTGGAGGGGCATGCAAGAAAAACATCTCAGGATATGAACCATGATTGTCAGTGAAGGGATACTATTTATTAACTGGCATTGGTAGAAGAAATATTTTAGACCAGATATATGTGCGTTTTATACATCATAAATGTCAAGGGCATTGTAATGTCAGTAGCCATTAGGGTTATTATATTGAAAGGCTTTTCCAAATGATGGTATCCACACTAGGAATCCAACATTATGTTTTATACCTTCACTTTTTTTCCTTCCAGCAACTGCTATGAGAGAATCAACCATTTTATTTAAATGTGATGAGGGTGCCAAAGATGGATCGCCAGTAATACTGAGTGAAACTTCAGGTTGTTCTGTAACTTTTGAATGGAGGACCAATGTGGTGTGCCTTCCAAGGAGAATGGAATGCAAGTTTATACACAACCGTAAGACGTATGACCTGAGGATGTTGTCCTCCATGACCGGGTCTTGGAACTTTGATCATGATGGCAGTGGGTAAGTATCAACAAAGTGAAATGTTTATACAGTGAATGCTATAGCCTAACAAAATAACCCATATTTAGTAAGAGAATGGAATTAAAATAAACATGTAGAGCACAACAAGTAAATACATTTAGCTATTTATGTACAAGTTTAGATTTAAAAAAGTTTTCTGTTAAATCACATACAAGTAGAACAAAGAAATTAAAAAAAAAAAAAAAAAATACCCAGCACTAATGATACTAACAAATATCACAATGAAAATATTAGCCCAGTAGCTGGTGGGCTGTGGTATTGCCATGAAAACAAGGCCACAGAAAGGTTACTGTACATGTTTCATGTGACTACACATGCTTTGTCAGGATATAGAGTGAGAGATTCCAGTGTCCTAAATCTGTAACTGCGGTCCCATGTCTTGTAACGCCATCATATTGTATATTGGTGAGAGAATTGCACCAAGGGAGCAGCAAGAAGACATCCTGTTTATTAGGCAAAATGTTATTTAAATATAAGCCGACAAGAGATACTCTTGTGGGCTTATATTTAAATAACATTTTGCCTAATAAACAAAGTGGTGCTGTTATTGTTAGTGTCTGTACAGGATCATTTTTTTATGTAGTACAACAAATGTATTTATTGGGTGTCCGTTTACTGATTTCTTCAGGAACACTGAAATGCCATATTTGGACAGAATAGTTTTAGAAGTTCAGAACACTGTAAGTCCAGTCCAAGAGGTTTTTATTTTTGTCCGTCTTGTGGAACATACTATGCAGATTGATCATGAAAGTATAGGGTCTTATTTTTATAACCAGACTTGTAATTTGTATCCTTCTTCCTTTCACTTAACAAGACAGATAATTCACCTGTTTGGGCATAACATAAAAGTAGTTGAGCTCCATGGCATACAGTAGGTAATAAATTAAAAGCAACGCTTACTTCAGTACTGATGTAATGAGACATGCCCTCCAACATCAGGCAAGTTAAAGAACCTCTATGCAATGACAAATTGTATATATATTCTTGAAGAGCGTAATTAAGGAAAAAGAAAATACCTCATCTGCTCACTGAAGGCATCCATTACATTTTTGGTGATGCTTGTGTGTTAGGGGGGTCTTTACATATCTGCAGAGCAGGGCTTGTGATTATGGTTGCAAACTGGCTACGTCTGATCATGTGTGGTGGAAGTGTCAAATTCAGTAAGATCCAATTATATAACAAAGCAACCTCCCTCTTCCATCTCACCCTCCATTGGTAGATGAAGAGACACACCATTCAGACGCCATGTATCAGGAAGTGATGAAACCAGACAAGATGGAATCTGCTATACATACACATTGTTTTCGTCTTGATGGCTTACACATCTGCTTATGTTTTTAGTTAATCGCATACTTTACAATGTGTAGTTTTTCTTGAAATGCAATGGGATGGCATCAAATGTTTGTTGTTTTATGGATTGTTATTTGTATGCTTTAAGATGTGATTAGAAAATGATTTTGTTGTTATATTGTTGGAATTTTCTAGAAACCAGCAAACTAGCGTTCCCGTGAAACAAACAAACATAGTTTTCAAGTACACTTGTAAATAGAACAGGGTTACTACTTCATGCAGTTATGTTGTCACTTTATATTTTATGTATTTACTTTTTGTTTGTTTTAGCAAATTGTACACAAGAGTTTTTTTGTTTTTTTTATGAGTCTGAATGTTCATTTTCCTTTTTACCTATAGATATTACATAAACCTGTGTCAAAGGGTGAACCAGGGCCCTACTGGATGCCCGGAGAGTGCCAGTGTTTGCAGAAAGAGCCATGGTGGAGGTGTTGAGGTCTTGGGTCAAGTGCACACACAGTCTGTTAGTGTGAAAGGTAAAAGCATTCAGAAGTGTTTTGGTGATCTACAAACATATCCAAAATACCTTAATGAAAAGGGAAAACTGTTTATATTGTTACAACTTATTGAAGGCACAGAAAGCTTTCTAAATCTGGAATCATATTGCAAAATAATTTAATACTTACCGTCTTATTTACATGCATCAGCTTAGTTAAGAAAAAATCCCGTTAGATCTAGTTCCTTGTATCATTTATCATTACATGTTGTTATGACTCTAGGGGTTACAGGGCTAGCGCATTCTCACAATGATTTAGCCATCTGTCTGTGAATCTGAGAATGCACTGATCTGAGTAGATTAATTGTGTTCTTATTCAAGCCAATTACTTAAATTGCCAGGAGCATGTGCTATTCCTGCAAAGAGTAATATAGCTTATAAATAATAGATAACATTGAACCGGATCCATTACGATGATGATGATGATGTTGTTGCGTCTGACTCTCTGTGACACTATGGACCATAGCACACCAGGTACATCTCAGTCACTGCCCCACTGAGTTCCATTAAGTTCATGTCATTGCTTCAGTCACCTCCTCTATCCATCTCCACCTCTGCCGTCCCCTTCTTCTTGTTTCTTCAATGTTTCCTAGCATCAGGGAATCCTACCGTCTCATGTGGCCAAAATATGATATAACCAAAATATTTGAGCTTCAGCCTCATGATCATACCTTCTCGTTACCAGTTTGTCTTGATTTCCTAAAGTACTTATTTATTGGATCTTCTTGCAGTCCACGGGACTCTAAGCGGTTTTCTCCAAGACCACCATTCAATGGCATCAATTCTTTGGCGCTCAGACTTCTTTATGGTCACATCCGTATGTTACTACTGGGAATACCATAGTTCTAGTACACTGATACAAGAATATAAATAGTAACGTCAGAGTATGTTTTAGCATATTAAATATATTTGTTTTTAAATGTAAAATTTGTGATCGTTACCTTTTGTACCTCAATGAAGCTGTGAGCTATACCACGTAGGGTCACCCAAGATGAGCAGGTCATAGCAGAGAAGTCAGACATATTGTGGTCCACTGGAGAAGCAACTGGCAAGCCACTCCAGTATCTTTGCCATGAAAGCAATATGGATAACAACAACCAGAATGTACCTGGCATGCTATGTTTATATGGTCATGGAGAGACTTGAATTGTCGGACATGTCAGAACAACAAATAAAAGCTTCAAAGCAAAGCTAAAACAAAAAGTTGTTTAGGAAAAGTTTTGGGGGAAAAAAATGAACATTACTGATGCAAACTGATTCTTTAAAATATTACAAAATTCTGTTGTTACATTTATGCACATGAGCAGATCATGCATATTAATTAGCTGCTTAGATATGCTAATTAGGATTGCAGTCGGCTTCTCTGTCTCTGTAGTGGCCAAAATAAAGACCTCTAATGCTATCTGGCAGTTAGTTCCCTCTCCCATCCTCTGTGCTGCGCATTGGCATACAGAAGCCGCAAAATAAACTAAATATTTTTCCGAAATTATTTACGGGAGAGAAAAACTGCCCGTACAATGTATAGCCAATTTTTAATTCTCTTTAAAATAAAATCCTCTTCCTGTTGAGTTGGCAGAGTACCTTTAACAATATGAAAATTAGATTTTTTGCTAAACTCTGCAAAATAATTCAACTGTCATCATCCAGCATTCAATATATTTGCCACAACTTCTTTATAGATGTAAATTAACTTACTCTTTAAACTTATCCTTGGCTTTTCAGATGATGTTATATATGTCAAGTATTCGAATGGAGACCCATGTGGAAAAGACAAACATCTGGCAACAATCATAGAGCTGAGTTGTTCTAAAACCCTTGACGCCCCAACGTTCCAAAGGTTAGTATAAAGCAGGGTGTGTCTTTGTCTGTGAATGAGCTTTTCATTGAGTCTGTTGAAAGCACTGGCAGTTACAACTGCTGCACTCGTGTTGTGCAGTAAGAAGCTTCAATTACATTTAGTGACTCCTTTAGTGAGGTTGATCAGCAAAAAACAAAATGGCAGATTCCATATCAAATTAAAACTAAATAAACTAGAGACTGATTATATTATTTTACATTCTGAAAACATGTTGCCTATTTTCAAGTGTAGGTTTTCAGATTTGTCTATTTTATATATTTGTTTACATTGGTCCTTTAACGATTCCTCTGGAGAAAAGAACATGCAGCCTCTCACTTTATTATCTTACACTCAGCCTCTCACTTTATTATCTTACACTCAGCCTCTCACTTTATTATCTTACACTCAGCCTCTCACTTTATTATCTTACACTCAGCCTCTCACTTTATTATCTTACACTCAGTTCTGGTTTCTTCTGACCTATTTGATTTTGATTGCACATGATGTTTTTGTCTGTACAATGGGAATGTGGCAGCTAAAACTTAGTGCTTTCATTAAGACTAATTGAAAGCTCATTAGTTTACAAGGATGCCGCCTCTGCCAATAAGGTAGCATGAGCATTAGCTCAGAAAATAAAATGGCATAAAGAATAATTCAATATCAAATATTGTATAGATAATCTAAATTAAATTGAGACACAATGGGACTGTTTTCTCCTCTGTCCTGACATGTTACAGGAAACAAAGGAACAGTGAATCTTATGGATATCTGGACTGAAACTGTGCTGGTATTCCAAATCAATTGACTGTGGTTGGATAAGAAAAGTTACTAGGCTCTCCTTGAGACTGTTTATACTTTATCTCAATTCACTTGTAAGATAAAGGGCAGATCAAACATATTATTTATATAGTTCTGAGATGCTTTATTGGTAATGTTCTCAAATGAATCCATTTTAATTTATTTTACATGCAAATGTTGGAAATGTATGAAACGTTTGTTCTTTTAAAAGCATTATAGATAGTTTTGAACTACAGTGACCCTTTAAGAACAGTTGTTGCCCAAGTCTAGGTTAGAGAGTCTTCAGTTAAACTTTTGTGAACTACAGACCACTTAAAATAAATGACTCATGACTACTTAAGTATATTATTCTATAATGCATATGATCACAGTCCAGAATGTAGTGAAAGCCACTGTTGTATTTAAATGATGATCATTTGTTTTTATGCTAGGTTTGATCAAGATCTTTGTGAATATCACATTACATGGAAGACACGAGCAGCGTGTGCCAAAACCCCGCAAGAGGTCCAGATGACAAATGGAGTAATACATCTAGAAAACGGAATAGTTGTAAATTTAACGAATATTTATTACAAGTAAGTAAAATATTTTTTTTACTATTAAGGAATTCTTTTATCTAGGTTACTTAATTGTATTGCTTCTCAATGTAACTGCCTTACAACATTTACTTTACCCTTGCATGAGGTAATGTGAAGCTTCTTCTCTATGGGTGTGGCCTTAGAACACAGATATGAAAGATAACAGCATGCACGAGAGTGAACAGGGAGAAAAGGGAAGGCTCCAGAAGCTACAATGTATTACTCTGGAGGATTTTTAGAATTTTATATGACAAATAACCTAATATGTATATTTATTACTCGAATTATGTTAAGCAATTTCATACAATATTTAGAGATAATTTCCTAGCTCCCTAGTTTTAGGCTGTTTACAGACCTTGCAGTTATGTGTTTCTTTATTCGAGGACAGTATATCATTCCAAATATGGGTGTACTTAATATTTGCATAAATTGGAACACTGAATTAAAGTACATTTACTATATTTAGACTGAAGATATTTTTTCAAAAACATGTTTAGTGGGTTGCAAAGGTGTATGAATATAGGTATGTCACATCAACGGGAAGCCATTTATTTACTTATTTACATTTGTAATATAATATGTAACAGGAAGCTGAGGATATATATTGGTATTGTATAAATTGGTAGATGGGAGTGATCAGTGGAGGAGAAAGAAGTATTTTGCAAAGCATTTAAAGCTTTGGAAGCTGTGACTGAATTAGAAAATCTTTGCTTATCCGACGGGCAGTTTTAACACACACAAAACTGTGCAGGCAAATTAGGAAAGATGCAGTAAAGTGTGGGTCAGAGTTGAAGTAGGGGGAATAGTCTGAGTAGTGTAAGGGTGCAGTGATACTCTGATCATTATCTTTATTAGGTCGCTTTTTTTGAATCGCTTGATATGTGTCTGCTTGAATCAGCATTGGGTAGAGTTAGGTTTTGTAGTGTCAGGCTTGAAGGATCCCCAGGCATCCCAGGGTATTGATCTGGTTGGAAAATCCATAGAGCTGTATAATTATTTCAGTTGCTATGTGTGGAACAAGTCTGATAGCGAGGAGTCGTTCATCTGGTTTCTTAAGCCAAAGGGCAAAAAGCTGAAATCGAATAAAGAAAAAAAAAAAACAACAAATCATATGTATGTTAAAAAGGTAATTGTATTGCGCAATATTCAAATTGTAAGGCTGACGTTAAGATTTTGTGTTTTTTTTGCAGGTCATACAATGCTTCAGGTGACCTAAGGCAAGTTGCAGATAAACATGAGCAGTATATTTATAAAATTGACCTTTCAGGAGAAAGCGTCTCACCTCATCAGAAGTGTGATCGATCCAGCATATGTCAGATAAAGAATGACAACACTTTTTTCCGAGCAATTGGCTCATCTAGCAAAGTTAAATATTACATCAATGGTAAGATTTGCAGCATTTACCAGATAAATATGTTAAATTAAGTACTTAAATGTTGCGTAACTTGCAAACTATTTTTGTTACAGATGACCATTTGGATGCTGTGTTTACATCTGACTCCATTTGTGGTAAAGATAAATCAAAAAATGCCACCTCCACAATTTCTTTCCATTGCACAGCTGGGAAAGGAAGCCCAGAATTTCTCCATGAGTCCACGGATTGTCAATATTTATTCTCTTGGTACACTTCAGAAGTCTGCTCTCTGGTGTAAGTGTTCTATTTTTCATTCTTTAGATATTCATTTAAAAAAAGGTGAGCTAACCTTCCAGAGTCTCTGATTGGCATATGCTTTTTTTTTTTATGTATGGCAGGCCGGAGGGTAAGGGGAACAGCAATGGCACATCTCCAGGCCAGGATGAGAACTACCAGGGCCTGTCTAGAAGGAGCCAAGCCGTTGGTGCAATCCTCAGTTTACTGCTGGTTATTCTTGTAGTTTGTTTGGCTGTGCTGCTGCTTTATAAGAAAGAAAGAAGGTAAGTCCATCCATAGTGGACACATTTAGAAGCTGGGTTATGTGATAGGGAATTATATATGCTGTTTTTCAAATCGATATCTTGCAGATATCTTTAGATAATGTAACTACAGTATAAACTGAAAAAAAGATTGTCAAAATTTAGTTATAGCTCCATTACTATATATTTACCTTGGATATAATTCCAGATTTTGGCTATCTCCTAGTTGAGATAGGCTAGACCGAAAGGACCATTGGAAAAGGTCATAAAATAGAGTAATCTCAATGCAGTTTTTAAGAACTACATTTGACTTTCACTCCTGAAAAGATTTGCTCCCACCCCCTGTACATCTTATATAGGATTCTTTGCTAAGCCTTAAAAATACTTTTCAAAACCTGCATTGAAACCTTTTCTTCAAATAGTAGCTTCAATTCTAAACAGTTAATAAACAAACAAATGGATCTCTATTGAATAACCTCTTCCATGGCCCTTTAAAAAATGTTAGCACCACTTCATTGGATTAAATGTGTTATAATGTTATGTGTTGTTTAAATTTTAATGGCATTTTTACATGTAGTTTGTGCAGCATATTCTAAGCATTGTTTCTGTTAAAAATCAAAGTAAATGTTGAATTATCATTTATAAATGTTCTTATAATTTATCAAAATATATTTCATAACTCCAAATAGATTATGTGCTTTGACTTGGTAATGAATTAAGATGGTTATGAAGAATACAAAACTATGTTTCTCAATTAAAGTGAGTGTTAAGCCAAAGCTTTTTAGGATGGGTAGGCTATACATCGATTGATCTATGTTGTGTTTCAATGATGTCTTGTTTTTTTTCTTTAAATATGTCGTTTACCCAGTTGTATGAAAAAAAATTTTTGTATGTTTTTAAGGGAAAATATGATGTACAAGATAACCAACTGCTGTAGAAGAAGTTCAGCTGTGTCTTACAAATATAGCAAGGTGAGTGTTGTTTCCCATCCAACGTATCCCAATATCCACCTCCCATCTTTCTTTTTCAAACTATGTAAGGAAGTGCAGTACATAGTCTCAGAGGCTGCCAGTGAATCTGTGCAGTAAACGGACAGCTGAATGGAAATTTGTGGCAATTTTTGCCATTGTTTGAAAAAAATGGAAAAGAGTCCAAGCCCGAATATGTTGAAAATTAAATAAAACCATTTTCATCCTGTTTCCTATAAAATAGCAACTTTTTTTTTATTCTCAATAAATTGAAAAAAATATACATGTCAATACTTCTTAAAAGTTATGAAGGCTGTGGTCTTTTTTTTGTCCTACTGTCAGTTGGACTTCTATATAATCCTAGTTTTGTTCCCCAACATTGTGACAGCTGTCCAATGCAACTGAATAGAGATCTTACCTGCAGCCAAGGTTTCTCCTAGGTAATTCATTCTGTTATGAGGAAACACAATTATTTCCACCCTGGTAAAGCAAAATGTAACCTATTTTTTTTTAAATTAAACACTGCATTTCTTTTTTTGTACTTTGTAAAACATTTTGCAAATTTTTAAGTAAATTACTTCAAAAGCGCATACAATACAAATGACTCTTCACTGGTCCTTTAAACAAGTATTTCCCAAGTTGTGGTATGTGAACAACCAATGCTCAATTTGGTGTGATTAAGGATACCATAAGAACATAACCCAAATCTTTCTTTATATACTCTCTGTGAATATACAGAGCCAGAAGGCAGCTGCTGAAACATCTGGAAGGAGATTTAGGGTCTTTAGAGAGGTTTGTGATATCTTTGAGAATATTGTAGCCCTGAGTCATAAGGAAATATTGTAGCCCTGAGTAGAAGAATCCTGGGATTTGGTTTCCCATGATACCATTCTCTTTGTCCATCATGGGAAAGCATTTCACCTGTGACTGACCAAAAGGCTCATATGCTGGGCAGGAGAAAAAAGATTGCTTATGCAGTTTAAGACAGATGTGAATTAAGTTATGAAGCTTTTGAAACCCAGTATTTCATTGTATGCAGCAATCGTGATGTTTTTAAATATTCTCTTTAGATGACTGTAATGAAAAAAATATATGTACCAATAAGGAAGCAAAACAAAGCATTTTATTTGTATGGTTTGTCTCCATTTGCAGATCAATACTGAAGAAGAAGCAGATAATGAGACAGAATGGCTCATGGAGGAAGTATCCTCCAACCATGCAAAACCACAGCATGAGAATGGCCACGTTAGATCTGTAAAGCCAGGCCACTTCTCTTCACTGCATGTGGATGATCTTGACAGTGAGGATGAAGTCTTAACATTACCTGAAGTCCGGATTCAATCTGCAAGGAGTAAAGAGTCAAAGAAGCTTTATAATTCTGGCAGTGATGAGAACCTGATAGGAATACCAAATGGAGGACAAGACAAGAAAATGAAGACAAGACAAAGCCAACATAAAAAACAGGACAATCTGAATATAGCTTCATTCCATGATGACAGCGATGAGGACATGCTTAACATTTAGCGTATACTTCCCATACTACCCAGTTCTACTTCCTCTTTGTGCCTAAAATAAATATTGGAATGGACAAAGCTACAGCAACCAAATATGAGCAACTCAACCTGTTTTTTTATTTTTTATTATTGTTTAGGCTTTTGGAGCTAATTAAAAATTATGGATGACAGGGAAAAAAAAGCCTTTAGAGGTCGTTTACAGTGATATAATATGTAGCTTGGATTCCAGAATGCAGAACAGATTAAATTACCTGATTCCTCGCTTGAGAGTCTAAAATGCATAATAATCAGTCATTGCTGGCCACCCCAGCAATATAAAGAATGCTTAAGCATTAAGAAGTATTCCTGGGATTTTATGTTTAATTATGGGAGCTGGTATCTTGTTGTATAATAGAATGCACCTTGTTATCTGTAAGAATCAGAAGACTAACTAGAGTCAAACTTATGGGATACTTGTGATGGTGGCAGAAAAGAAAGGTGTTTTGACTACTGGGATTTTCACAGTTTTTCATCTATTTATTCTCTTGAACTATACAACTCAGGTTGGCTGAATATACAGCAGCAAGTTCTTCCTGCCGGCAGGGTACTACAATACATCTTCACTCATGCAAGGAGATGGATCCAAGAGCAGAAGAAAAATGCACTCCTTTTTGGGTAATACAACTGGTACCTTCTCTTAAATCCAGCTTGTGATTGAATTTGTGTTTATTAATAATACTCATATGTTGGTTTTTCACATCTGAGCTTTGTATGAAGGACTGTAAATATTAATTGGTAAATATATATATATTTACAGTCTGCTGCTGCTGTTTTGTGCACGATATCCAACTGTTAAAGCAAAAGTATTAAACTGTATGCACATTGGAATATGCAGAAAATAAAACTTGAACCAGTTTAATAATTTGATCTGTACACAGCTTAACGTCAAAGACAAAGCAATGGTTTCCTAATCCGTATATAACTTGATCCAAAATTGTGAAGCTGTTGCCTCAAATTCAGTAAAGGCCGTAATATGTTGTATTTCAAAGACCAATAGCTATGGAAGCCTTAATTTGCACAATATGGAAGACTTTTATGAGGCAATCTACATGGTTGGGTGATTTGCAGTAAACCAGCCTTGTATCATTGAAGCAAAAAGCTGAGGCTCTTCAGTGTCTCTATTATTAAAATGTACCTTTTTGCTTATTGTGAGCTCTATTTTTTTAATTTATGTTTCCTTTTTGGGGATCGCTTAAGAATTCTGCAGAGGTACAAGCCAAGCAAAGAAAATGCATTGCGCTTGTGAAGAAGCTGCAATATAACATTGTACTACTTAAAACAAGGTCTTTGTTTTTTAAGCAGCATTGTATGTGTAAGCAAACTAAAGGGATTATGTGTCAAAACAGGCTTTAGATAATGTCAATTTAGATATAATAATGTACAGTAGCATAGCTTATTCTGTAAAAATGCTGTTCTTTATACTATTTTATATTCCAAACCTCATAAGTATTTTATATTTGAAGCAATGACTGCTTCTTATTAAATAAGAGCCTACACAAGTGTACCTAATTAAGTATCACTTACAAGAAGTAATCTGGTTTATGGTACGATATCAAGAAAGGGTCTATTTCAATCAAAATGTAAAATTACAACTATTGATATTTCATGGAAATCTTTCATTATATGCACAAAATATTAGCCTGTCCTTAGGGCATGATCTTGACTATTTAAGCTACAGAGAATATGATTACTTTGTTACACGGCAGAGGGTCCAATTTTAGGATAATTAAAAAGTGATAGCAAGTACTTGAGTTACATAAAAATTGCATTTTAAACAAACATTAGAGTTTGCCATTTTGAACTGCCAGTTAGAATTTCAGATCCACCCCCACAAAAGAAATTCAAATATTTTGTTGACCAGAATTAGCATTCATTTCTAGTAAGCCCCTGAGGCATTGGTTCCATTGTGTTCTATGCAGTCACCTGCACAAAGGGAGTCTAGGCATGCTCACTGTGCAGGCAACTGTGTTATTGCCATTATATACTGATATACACTGCTGTCGTATTCATGAATTTCCTATTAAATCAATAAAAGCAAAAAATATATATGTGCCATTTTGCTGCAGTTGACTGTGTGGTGCTTATTTGCAGGAAAGTACTTAACTTATAAGCAAGACTTAGTATTAGGCTGTATTTATTCTGTACAAAAAAGATTGCGGTACCTAAGTGTGCCTTTTGGATCTAGTATGGATCTATGGAGGTGACCCGCATACAGTGCTGCTTTAAAACAATGACCTTGATTATCTTTGTGTACAGTATGTGATAGTCTGATCTGCTAACCGGTTTTGTATCTTTAGTTGATTTCTTTGGGTTGATTGGTACAACAAACATGTTTTTGTTTTCATTTTTGATCCATCTGTAATATAAAAGTATTGAACAATTGAATTAAAAGATAAGTTATAAAACCGGTTGTATTTTTTTTGTCGTTGTTTATTCGATCTGTAGGCATTTATTACATTCTTTATTTTACTGTGTGTGTCATGATCTACTGCTTCAATGAGCTTGATAAGAACCAAGTTCAAACCTACCCAGTAGAATTGTAGGGTCCTTTGATATCTATGTTAGCAGGAATAGGACCAGAACCAGCATACAACCTTCAAATGCACCACAGGAAGCAGGATAGAAATTAGGAAAATTTATTTTAATGTTATTATGTTCGTCTGCCATATTCTTTTTTTATTCCTTACTCACTTATGTATGTATAAATGAGAAGAAGATTACAAACAATAAGTAATGTCGGAGGTTACCTTAGATGGAGGATGGACTACATCCAGTCATAACAAGATGGCTACAGAACTACAACTGGGAGTGGCCTGATGATGCAAACATCCTTGACCAAATAAGGATACAGGCACCGCCTGCCTTCTAGACCAATGAACTGATCCTTCCTCAACTGACCACTTGATACTAACAGACTGCAGCATTTTTTGAACCAATCAATAAAGCTATTGATTCCTACACAAAGGAATCATGTCACGTTTGATCAGATAACGTTTTTATATATAAACTTGTAAACTGCCATTTTGGAATAGAGCGCTTTGAGAATTATTATACAGAAACACTGTGTCTGTGTCTTATTTCTCTGGGATGTGCACATCCACCACTAATTGGGAAAGGAACAGATATCTAGCTCAGAAAGTTGTGGTCTGATCCAAATCAGTTGGCGCCCAACGTGGGGCCTTGAGTTATGACCTGACAATAGCCGGGAGGGAGCGAAGTGGTGGCTTTCAACAGCAGAAGGAGCCTTCATGAAAAATGTCTGGTAAGGTCGATGATTAGTACTGTGCAAGCCACTATCTTTGCCTAACACTCGGCTATTGAAAGGCATCCAAAGCACAGGTGGCATAGCTTGCTCAAGGTCCGTTTTTAAAAACCTGTGATAATAGATATCTGTTACTTGTGTATGACTGTTGAGAGTGTGGGTCGAGTGACTGTGATTTCTTAGATATTGTGGTCCAGGACATACATGTGTGCGTGCAACAGACTCCAGGGACGGATTGGTAGTGCCTTAGTAGCACATTAAACCGGATACAGTTGTACGTACAAGACATGCATATATGTACCTTGGGAATCGGTGTCATTTGACATACCTTTCCTGGGTAGGGTCTATGCATGTTGGGTAGCAGAGTATCTCTCGGGGGTCATGATGGTCGTGCCTTAGGTAGCGTGATAACCCCCGAAAGACATCTATCAAGGTGTAAAGGCATGTATGTGGGATGCAGACTCCAGGGATGGATTGATAGTGTGCGAATTGCACTATAACCCTGGGGGCGTCAATTTTAGCACACGACGGTGTGAGATTCTGGACTAAAATATTTTAAGAGTCAGAAATTGTTTAAATGTTATTGCTGGTTGTGATGCATGTTTTGGTGAGAAATGTAGCTTAGAATTTCTCTCCCTGTACTTGAGAAGTTGAATTTTGCTGGTGCTGATAACGTCAAGGTCCGAATACACACAGCGGAAAGGTGTACTCCCTCCTCCCATCTCGTTAATTCTTTTAAGGACGTATCTTAGTTAAGAGAATTCTTTCTATGCCAATGCTTAAGGTCGTATGAGTTTGTACAGTAAGTGAAGAATTTGTACAGTAAGTGAAATAACTCATGTTTCATGTTTCTGTTCATGTTTTCATGTGGTTATTAAATTTAGCTTGACGGTCATTACAGTACGTGAAGAAATGTTTGTGTAAAAGTAGGTGTGTCCTGGGAGGAGATTGATTTAAAAAGTAAATGGTTCAAGATATATATATGGATGCAGACTCTGAGAATTGGTTATGTATTCTTTTGAAATATTTTGTCTGAAGTTTCTGTGTGTTTGTAACTTTACTCGATACTGTACTCTTTGGAAAGGGAGGTGACTGGTTTGCATTTTGAGAAGACATGTTAGGGGTTTGGCCAACCCCTCACAGTTAGCATAAGTAGACCACTCCCCTTTTCTACTCCCACCTTCTCTGTGTGTGTGTGTTAGTTTTTTATGTGAAAATATGTCTGTCTGTATTATTGAGGGAAAATAGAAGAATGGTGGCTAGTTACATTCTATTCAGCCACAGCCCCAAGATGGCGCCCACACACACGAGCCAGGAGCCCAACCCACACGTGAACACTCCTCTTAACGTGACGGTGCTGCCCAACCACCGCCCTATCATGACTCCCAACTTAGGAAAGTGGAAGATGACTATAACTTTATAACGATGCCCACCGCACCCACTGGATACACGCCCCTATACCCCATCTTAAAGGCAAACAACATCTACTATACCACCACTGCTGGAGTCAGTGCCCTGTATCCACTACTCCTTGGCAATATTAATCCTATTAAAAGGAAGATATAGGAGACATTCAATGTTTCATTAAGCTTTACTATGGAACAAGAAGTATACGAAAGAAAAAGTAAACATAACGTTCCTTTAGCATGTTTTCAGAAAGTTACTCCGAGGCTATTTCTGTCTCATATACTGGTATATTTTTAGATTCTCTGTGAGTGACTCCCCCTGCTAGTCTCTGCTCATGTAGTTAACTCCTGCATGCCTGTCTGCAACGCTGATATAGAATTCTGTCAGTTATTAATAGCATGTGCTACGGAAGAAATAGCAGATCAGGCTATTAACTTGTCAGATATTACACAGGATAAAACAGTCAGTGGTAATATATCATTCCAGACACGAGTCTCAGGTGCTGGGAGCAGCCTTTGTGGAGGGATTGAAGAGAATCCATCAGGAAAGATTTATTAACATCTCGTCCTGAATACAAGGTGTTGCCATTAGAGACTTTGTTATTAGTAGTAAAAGGGCTTGAGCCCTCACAAGGTAATAAGAAGTCTACACACATTATGGTGTCTTCTGAGCAGGAGGAGACAGAGCCAACAAGAACAAGAAAGTGTTTTAATTGTAACAAAGTTGGACACCTTAGGGTTTCACCAGTTATGGTGAAGTTAAAACCAGTAGCTGAAATAACACAAGAAACTGGTATCTCATAGCCAGAAAGTCTCCCTATAGCACTGTTAAGCGTGGGGTACACCCCTGGAGGGAAGTTGTCTCTGTCCCCTCACAAGATCCTATTTGGGTCTGCTCCTAGATTAGGGTGTTATTATCCTCAGCAATTGAAATTTAAATCTGATGTATTTGTTGATTATGTGATTGCTTTATCTCAAGCACTGACTAAAATACATGCACAAGTGTTTTCTTCTATTCCAAATCCGGAAGTAGACACTTTTACTCATCAGCTACTTCCTGGAGATTGTGTCCTGGTCAAGAGATTTGTGAGAAAGAATCCTCTGGAATCCAGATATGATGGTCCCTTTCAAGCTCTCATAATTGCTGCACCGTCAGTTAAACTTGAAGGACGACCTACTTGGATCCACGCATCTCATTGCAAAAAAAAAAAGTTTCAGCACCAGACCCATAGCAGCCAACATCATGATGATCATAACACATATCCTTTTCTGTCTGTTCTTAACTAAAGTAGAACCTTCTGCATTCATTAGTGAGAAGAAAGATGGTATTACATTTTGGTACAATTCATCTAAAACACATATGATCACATTCTCCTTTGATTATTGTCATGTTGTATGTTGCCAACAGCTAAGCGTGACTCAACAATGTAACTTGTGCGAAGACACTCCCAGCACATGTATATACATATGTGTTACAGACCAGACTTGGGGAAAAGATTGTAGTCATTGGGAAGCTGTAGGATGGAACACTGGGACAGCTTGGGGCTACAGACCACAGAGTGCCTTAGATAGAACAGATTTGAGTGGAATAAAGCCAGGCAAATGTTAGCCAAATGGCAAGACTGGAGCTAACATGCGACTTAGTCTGACTATCAAGAACCCCAGACCCACAGACGCAGGTACATACCTAATGGGTGGCTGGGTTAGAGGAGAAGCAAAATGACGGATTGGTAAATTTATGCTCAGAAATCTAAATGCACCACTCATATCAGACGACTAATTCAAGTACAACACAATCAGGCATTACCCCAAATGACTGATATCAGTGAACCTACGTACGAAGGAACCCTAGTGAATGAAACTGGGTTCACAAACCTCAACTTATGGCTGGAATGGATGAAATATAATGTAGAGTCACATAATAAGAATAATTGTTATGTTTGTGCAAGTTCCAGACCTCACCTAGGCACTGTTCCACCTATGGTAACTGTGGAGGAAGAAAAGTGTTTCTTAAATCTGTATAAAGCTACCCAGACAAAAAAGGTCTAAATTGTGAACAATGGGAGAACAGGTATCCCATTATAACTGACAATCTACATCCAGGTGAAGGTATAACCATATACCCAGGTAATTACACATGCTATACAAGGAGTACACCTCAAGGGAGAAACCTAAAGAGGTTTAAGCAAAGGTTCTGCATTATATATTGTATTGGTTTCACAGTGTACAGAGCAGACACAAGCTCTGGGAGACATACATTGGATATGTGGGGACATGAAGCTCAGATCAAGGCTAGAGGGTATCTGGTATGGTGAGTGTACCCTGGCAAAGGTCATAATGCCAGTGCACATAGTGCCCATCCAAGCTGGTACCTCACCACACACCCTACTGACAACATCTAGACACAAAAGAAAGGTCTCTCCCCCACAAGGTAGCTTTGACCCCCATGTGTACATAGACTCTATTGGAGTCCCAAGGGGGGTGCCTGATGAGTTTAAGGCCCGAAACCAGATAGCAGCAGGATTTGAATCACTGATACCAATGATTGGTGTAAATAAAAATGTTGCTTGGATCAATTATATATATTATAACCAACAAAGGTTTGTGGATTACACAAGAGACGCTCTGCAAGGAGTTGCAGAACAATTGAAGGTCACATCACACATGACCTTCCAAAATAGAATGGCACTAGACATGATCCTTGCTAAAAAGGGGGGAGTGTAAAATGCTCCCCGACACTGGCAACTGCTGCACCTACATACCTGATAATACAGGTCCAAACGGTAAAAATTACTTTAGCCATTAAAGAACTAAACAACTTGGCACAAGAATTGAAGGAGAGTTCTGGAACCACAGACTATTGGGATAAATGGTTTGGGTGGATGAACAACTGGCAGAGGGTAATGTTACAGGTTGACATTGTCTTTCTTTCAATACTGATAACTCTTGCATTTGTTACCTGCTGTATTATCCCCTGTGTCCGAACATATTTAAAGAAGCCAGTTACTGGAGTCACACAAACCTTTGTGCACCAAGAACTTTGTGATGATGACAACTGTGAGGAGTCACATAAGATGTTACGGTCTATTGTATCTAGGAGTAAGGTTTCCACATAAACCCCTTGTCCCACATGTTCCTGATACAAGGGGCTAGGGAAAGGCGTCTGACTTGTCTGTGACAGTGGCAGGAGGGGCCGTGGGTAAGCCATGGCTACTCAAATGTACAAAGAAGAACGGGCGTTCACAGCACAGATGCTTAGGGCTTTCTTGCAGTCATGCACCTCATCCTCAGGGACAGATATACACCTAGTGTTTAGGGGGGAGTTTACCCCTCATCACGCATTAACATAAGCACAGCTGCTTTTCTTAGGTTGCACACTCACTAATAACATAACAGTACATTTTAGGGGGGACTGTTATGGATGGAAATTAGGAAAATGTCTTTTAATGTTATTATGTTCATCTGCCATATTCTTTTTTATTCCTTACTCACTTATGTATGTATAAATGAGAAGAAGTTTACTAACAATAAGTAATGTCGGAGGTTACCTAAGATGGAGGATGCACTACATCCAGTCATAACAAGATGGCTACAGAACTACAACTGGGAGTGGCCTGATGATGCAAACATCCGTGACCAAATAAGGATACAGGCACCGCCTGCCTTCTAGACCAATGAACTGATCCTTCCTCAACTGACCACTATGATACTAACAGACTGCAGCATTTTTTGAACCAATCAATAAAGCTATTGATTCCTAGACAAAGGAATCATGTGACGTTTGATCAGATAACGTTTTTATATATAAACTTGTACACTGCCATTTTGGAATAGAACGCTTTGAGAATTATTATACAGAAACACTGTGTCTGTGTCTTATTTCTCTGGGATGTGCACATCCACCACTAATTGGGAAAGGAACAGATATCTAGCTCAGAAAGTTGTGGTCTGATCCAAATCAATCACATTGGAAAGCCAATATCTAAAACAGGTTTATCAGATCTGTTAAAGTTTTTTTAGATGCAATCATCCACCGGGTAATCTTGAAATGTTTGTTAAATAAACACAGCCTTGATAGCAAGGCATTGTACTGTGAATATTCAATGGTAATACATTTAATAAATTGTCACATAATACGAATAAGGATATATGACTTATGATTTTTCACCACCCACTTTCTTTGAGTGTTGACTGTTTTATCTAACAAGGAACATTTTTTGTTGTTAATGGGTTAACAGATACTCAGAAGTAAATAAAATTGTCCAATAGAATGGTAAACAAAAAGGGAAAATGTAGAGCAATTTGAAAATGAAAGCCACTAAACTTAAATTCTGATGATGAGTTCTTCCGGTAGACCACCTGATACTAAATGAAATAAGGTCATAGTAATTTAACGTTGGCACTATGTAAATATTTTTTAATATCATGAAAAAATGTGTATATATTTTTTGTTTGTTTTACTGGGGTGACGTTTTACAGCTTGAAGAAACTAATTGGGAATTATGGTAATTCATGGTAATCCTACAGCCAAAAAAATCTAAATTGAGTGGTCAAAAGTAATGTTGTACTGCAAAGCATTTGTAACCAAACAAAATCAGTTGACAGTCAAAGATTTGTGCAAACAGATGGCACATAATGACAGTGCAATTTTTTTACAGAGAGAATAGCTGTAACAACACATCTCTGGACCAAGGGGTCAGAACTCCAGATTACGGTCATCTTCTAGGTTTCTGGTGTGTTGAGCTGAGATATGTGGACACGTTCAGCATGAACAGGAAGTCAGCAATGCAGAACTAATGCTACAAAGCTCATAAATCCAATATCGCTTATGAACTGAGTTAGACTCAAGGAGATGGACAATAGCTGCATCCTGAACCACAAGTTAAACTGGATTTTGCTAGGTATATAATATACCTATGTAACTATTAACATTAATATTATTATAAACTCTGTTTTTACTGCCTAGAATCCAATAGTCCCTGTTTGTGTGTGCCCTCTGCATCGTATGCAGACACAGGCTGTGTAGCCATTGTATCTGCAATGTACTAGCCTATCAGGGGCCACATCTCTGCAGCATGTTTGGTTAGCATATGAAACAGCAGAGTATGTGTCTTTGTGAGCTACAGAAGCCCACAGGTGAGTGAATCTCTTCTTCAGTCATCCTGATTGACCCATCTGTGTACAGAAAAAATAACTTCAAGTACAGGCCTGTGTGATGCTCTCCAGGACCAGACTTGCTAGCCCCTGGTCTAGGTGGTGGCTTGGACAATTGGCCAAGCAAATGTTATATACAATTTTCATCTTCAAACTTTCCCCTCCATAAATCTTTGACAAGTGCACTCAGGATTAGCTAGATGTCTCTGAAGAGGGCTAGGTGCCAGACTGTGCAACACAACTACCTGCATTTCCTGTTCATTATGATGAAATTACAGTCCTTTTCTAGTCACCCATAACTCTACATAACTAACTTAAAACTGCTTTGGTTCACTGAACACCACATAATACATAACAGTTTATATACTGATCTCAGGAATCCCAAATTCTACAAGAAGGAGCACTAGGTGGATATTTGCTCATTGAATTTCAGGGGGAAAAAAGTATACAATAATTGCTACTATTTACTTACTAGCGGCTTGCCCGTCAAAAATGACGGGGCAATAAAATTTTAGGCCATGGCAATGCTGTTTGCCACGCAATGTAAGGCTTTTGCTCCTCTGTGGACCTTTGGCGCTCAATGTGAGCCCTGCGCTGAGCGCCTTTGGCACTCATCACAGGGCTTGCAATGAGCGCCTTTGGCGCTCATTGTGATCCTATACCCTTGTGTACTTCAATAGTCCGGCTTTGCAATGATCACCTTTTGGAGGTCATCGCAAAGACAGATATACAAGTACAGTGTAAAATGGCAAAAACATTTGAGTACAGTTAATTAATAAAATAATATGAATTAATAAATAAATATACTTTACCTATTTATATTTAATATGCAGCAATCAATATCCTGAAGAGCTAACAATCTATTTGGATTTTCCTGCACCTGAAAATGTACAGTTGGAGTGTTGATCATGTGAGAAGAAAGTGTCAGCAATGTGGCAAGTGTGCAGTGTAAATAGGCTGCGTGCGCGAGGGCAAACCGTTTGTTTAGGCGGGTAAAGCGGCATTTTAGAATCCTAATGTTATGAGTTGTAAGTTAGTGTTGTAAAATGGAGTCTTTTTTCTATGTGTTACTTGTCTCGCAAGCATTTTATGTCCATTGTAATGGTATTTTTTCTATGTGCTACATTCCTGGTTAACTCGTACGTGCCTGGCTGTGATTTTCGAGGCTCTGTGTCCTTTAGCCTAATTTTCATTTTTTTCATCCGCCATTTTTCTTCTCACTTAGCCGTTTTTCAAGTGGCGAAACGTCTTAAATGCAACTTAAATTTGCGTGCAAGCTCACTCCCAGATGTCCTGGCTGTCCCCCCATGCTGTGTGTGATGTTTATGTTATGTATTTTTTTTTTTAAAGTGTTTTTGTTGTTTTTTTATGTATTTGTTTCTGCCGTTAATGTCTTATTTTTGTGACCTCGTATTTTCCTGCGGGTCGTAATATTTTTTGTCTAAGTCCGTATTTCCTCATTGCGTGTTATTGTTTTTTCTCGAAGTCCCGCGGTGTGGTTGTTTTTTTTCAAAGTCACGTTTTTCGGGGTTGTTTTTAACCGTGAGTGAGGCGCCGTAGAGCCTCCACCTCCGCAAATGCGGCCCTTGCTTTGCAAGGTCCGCATTTGCGGCCATCTCAGCTCGCAGTTTGACAATTATAATATGTGATGTGGTTTCTACAGACTTCTTTGCTCAGCCTTCTGTGATTTCCCGAACACAAACATAATCACATAGACAGTTGAGGATGAATCACTAATATCATATGTTTCAAAAAGTTTGGAAAAATGGACATTCTTTGCGTTAACAGAAAACCCACCATGCTTCAATCTTTTTTTTTAGAATAAGCATCACCTTATCTCATATAGTGCAAATCTATCCTTTGACATACTGTTGAATTTGTTATATGTTATGGTAATGTATATAGTTTTGCCAGCATCCAAATTACCCTGCACTTTCATTATTGACATATATTTGACTGGAGGTTAATTTAACACTTTAAACAATGGCTAACAAGTCTATGAGCTGCATTTTTAATTCTGCTTTCATAAGCAGTTACACAGTCTTGATATCTCCATCATCACAATGTGAATTAAGGCTTACCTTTAATCAACAATTGAACTTGCTTTCCTAAATATATATGCCAATTAATATATAGTGCTTTTCTAAACTGAAGTACTGTAGTAATGACCTATATATATATAGCCCTACGGTATATGTTGACACATTACAAATAAAGTAAATACAATTTTTGCATCCCACTTCAAACATGGAGGGTGTTTGTGGATAACTTTGAATTTTGATGGAAAGTCAGCTATGTCAGCCTGTCTGGATCAGGTCAATAATATAGATAAAAATGGCTAACTTGTTTGTAGATGTTGTTACTGTGTCCAAACATAAAGCATTTCTCATCTAGGGTGTTATGTTCAATGATTTTGACCAGCCACAACAAGGTTTGATGCTGTATTATTTGCGGATATTACAGTGTCTATTATTAAAGGGTATAGTTATGGCATTCTTTGTAAGGATTGTGTGTAACTGGATTTGAAAGTTTCATAAGATGTAAATTTATGTAAAATTATATATTGGATCTGTTCCTATGGAGAGTATTTCATTAAATGTTGTGCAGGGCACTGAAGGGATTTAGGATACACATTAGTTGGAGTTGTGTGTATGTGGCATTTACATTTCTGGAGAGCTATGGTTGCATTGAATGATGCAAGGTGTCTGCTTTTGAGCCAGTGAGGTGGGATTCAATCTAATCCAGTTAGTCTGGAGTTTTACCTGTTCCCTCCTCCCTCACTCCACCGATAACTACACACACCCCCATCATCCAGCTCTCAGGATGTGATGTAACAAATAGAAAATGGAATACTGTTGTCAAAAATGCAGATTTTGCCCAAAATTATTTCATGTTCACTGCTTATACAACTGTTTTATATGGTTAGTTTGGTACATACATGACAAACAAGTTGCATTGCAGACAACATATGTAGCATGTTATCAACACATCTGCCAATTTCCCATCACGTTCAGTGGGATTAACATTATTATCAATAACAATAACATTATCATTGAAAAGAAAGTACATTGAGTGGAAGGGACACTTTTTAATTCATGAAAAAAGGAACACAACCTCCAAAGTTATAATGCAAAGATATATGTTATGCTTGTTTGTACTCTAGTATACTTTACTCAACATTATATAGCATTACTTAACATAGCATTAGGGGTACCTTACGTATGATGAAATATAGGAGATACAAAGCCAAGTAAAATCAGAGCTCAAAGAAAATTGGAGTCTGGATAGAGGTTGCCCAGGTGCATTGCTTTTAGTAACTGGAAACAAAGGAGAAAGTGAGTTCCAGATGAGATCTGAACTTCAACAGATAGCTTGTATGGGAGAATACGAGAGAGTTCCCATGGATGGATCCATTGTGCAGTCTTGTGGAAAAGTATTTGTAAATGTGTGCTGTTATGGAAGGAAAAAAGTGATCAAGTAATGATTTGAATATGATTCTTCAGAAGAATTTGGACTGTGCAGTGATTTCCAAAGAGGAGTAAAGATTGATGAGTGAGGAAGATGTGCCTGGCAATAGAGATGACAATGCATTGGAGAGGAGGGCATGCCAGTTAGAAGGGTGGTGTTTTAGTCTTAAAGGGTAGTAATAATTGACTAATGGTATAATAGCAATGATATGCATGTGGTCGGTACAACTCTGGGTAAGAAACATTGGATTTTGAATTAATTTCTAGACATTGGCAGCCTTATTAAATTGTGATTCAGCAAATTTAAAAGGGTTCTATATAAGCACACAGCATATTTTTTTAAATAAGTTTTTAGTTAGTGAACTTCTATCCAAAAGCAAGGACTTCACTAACTAAAAACTTCTGTAAAACAATATATGCTCTGTGCCTATATAGAGCCCTATTCAATTGGCTGAATCACAATTTAATAAGGCTGTAGATTAGTAAATGAAATAGTTGTCTTATCAATGGTGAGGGAGGTGGTTGGTATTTAATGGGTATTGGTGGAAGAGTAGTCTTAAATGTGACATCTAAGATGAGATTACAAAGAGCCTGTTAAGTTCAGAGGATGGAATTGCATATTTCTGTAAAATTACAGCCGAAAGCCAGAGAAGTATATTTTATGTACAGGAGAAGATGTATAGAGGAAAGACAACTTATAGGAAACCCCCAACTGATAGCAGATGAGGAAATTTATAATTGTACATGAACAGGTGATAAATATGTCATGGATTGACTAAAAACACAATTTCTGAAACAGAGCTGCAGGTTAATTCATACAATACTCCAACTCTAAATGAAAGGGCATGTCTATCATCCAATCTTCCAATGCATTATTTTAAAATAAATGTTTTAAATTGCATATTATAACTTGTATTTGGTTGGAGGGTATGTAGTTACAGTTGGGAGGAAGCTAAGCATAGAAAGAGACACAGAGACACAAGCAAGTAGGTATGTGGGGAAAAATCTACCCCCTGCTGATTCCTCCAGTGTAATACTATATAGTAATACTTTTAAGAGTTACTTAAATGTTCTGTGTCATTAAAAAAGTGTGTCCTCGTTACCACAATTGCAGCACTGAAAGAGAAGCATCGGACAGTAAATCAAAGTACTGTATGTGCCTGCTCAGCTTCTACTAACTCCTCTCTCTAGTCCCCCCAACACTACCTTTCTGTGCAAAAGTGTCTGGAGCCAAACTTAGAGGGACAGGTGCCAGCAGAGAAGGTAGTTTTGAGCTATGAGATTGCATCTACATGTGGGTGTTATATGTGGGTTTTTTTTTGTTTGTTTTTTACTATTTATGGATTCTTGAGTGGTGTATATGGCAATATTTATGGATGCCTGTGGGAGATAATGTTCTGGGCACTTATTTAGAGCTATGTGTTTATCTGACCATTGTTTTTCTATATGGGTTACAGATGGGAATGAAGACAGACAACTTATTGGAGGGGGGGGGGGGGTTGGCTGTGTTCTGAGTGAGGCAAAGAGGTAGGTATAATAATAAAAAAAACAGCAGGGATTTACTGTTTTTTATATGAAAGATTAGAAAGAGAGTTTAGGCAGAGATGACAAAAAAGGCAGGATCCTGAATATGGGCCCTAGTCTATTGCCCAATTTGTAAATTTATACACAATTAAAATCACTCTTAATATTGCCACATATTCTATTAGCTACTCGCAATACCATAACGAGTTATACACAATCACTACAGGTCAACCAAAAATGCAAAACCAGCCTTAGAACTCCATTGGTTTTAGCACAGCTGGATTATTATGAGAGCTAACTATTTAAAGTTACGCAAAGTCGATATTCTAATAGACCCATAGCTCTAGATGGCAAATAAAGTCTAAGCCCCAACTGAAAAATGTATCAAGTTTCTGTCAAAAATATTACACGTAATAGATAGGATTCACAATGGCTTTTTTAAACACTTAATAAAGCTTTAACAGCTATTAAACACACAATACAGTACTTTAAAAGCATGGGAAGGCATGGGAAGACATTAGAATTAATTGCACATCAGTCACCAAGGAACAAATAGTCAAAAACATTTTTTATATTACATTTTACACTGCTCATGCATATGTTAATATTAAAAGTGTTGCTGCTAGATGCACAACACAGTTACAGACACAGTACATGACCAAATAGCAATAAAAAACACATGGAACAGCCTTATAAATAATACAATACACTTAGAGAGAGTCAAATGTGACCTTGAAAAATACATATTTCAGTCAACATATCTATATTAGAACAAAAACTATTGGCAATGTTACACCACCTTATGACATATATCAAGTACCAGGAGAACATACACTATGCAATAGGTTAATACCAATCTGCACATCAGGCACCACAACAGCTGCTCTAATTCAATGGCTAATAAAGGGATAGATACACCTCAAATGATACTCAGCAACACTATTGATCATCACCACAGCACACTACTTACACAGATCGTCTACCCACATCTATGGGAAGGTATGTCATCTACACCAGAACGATAGTTCAAAGAAAATGGGGTGGTAGAAATGTCAGCATGGGCAGCCTCTGGCCTTAAAGACAGGAGGGGGTGAAATTGATGCTGGCTACATGTGTATATCGCTACATAGCACAGGCCAGCACTGTGTTGTCCCAGGGACCATGTAAGGAACACATTAGAGGCACAGGGACATGAAGATTCAGTGACAAATCATGGCATGGGGGATTGCACTAATGTGGTCAAGATGTTCAGGAAGGCCAATGGAAAAACACATTGAGGCTGTGGAGAGGCACATGGAGCAACAGCAAACTAACCTCCATCAAGGGCAATCTTGGGTACACTCATCCTGTAAATTCCCTCACCATTGCTGTGGCAAGATGTATACCAATAATAATTTTGTGAAATTATATCAAGTGTTCTTGCATTCATTAATTAGTAATAATACCTGTCATTTGGTTAACAGGGTAAAACTGAACAGTACTACAATTTATACTTTTCACTCACAAACATCACAAAGAATGTTCTTCAAGCATGATATCCAAAATGGTAAGAATAACACATAAAATAGAGTTTGTCAGCATTTTGGAAAGATTCATACAAGTGATCACTTGGAAACCGCACCGGTGTCACAGTAATGAGCTGGAATGTTAACACTACTTTGTGTTGGAAAGTAAATATGGATAATTATTTCAGATATGTAATTCTATCTACGGATATATGATCATTACATAAATGTTGTGTATGTTGATATCCCAAAGCCTAACCTTTGAAAAGACAGGTAAACAGTGATAACAGGATAAAAAAAATGTTATTATATACACAGAGCACACATGATATTAATGCACAGTCGTATACATTTCTAAATGTGTGTGGTGTGGGTGGATCCTGGTAGGGCAAGAGGCTGTTTCAGAAAAAGGGGAAACCTAAAGAGTTAAAGGTAATACTGTATAATAATAATGATGCATAGCATCTACTAGGGTCACATGTGGTCACTACAACACAGTAACCAGAATCTGATGAATACAAATCTCATAATACATCACTCCATTTAATAGAAGTAACCAGTAATGTGCATAGCACTTACGTCAGGTCTTTATCTGCTCAGTTATACCGATTCATTCAAAATCTGGACTATGTAATCCAATCCAGTTACACACATACAGTGTGTTCCAAAAAACATCTGAAAAAAAGGTGGTCAAAACTTAAAAAAGACAGAGGAGAATAAAAAGCTGTAAAAAATGCATGTACAGTAAAGCGCTAAATACCATAACTGTAACAATATACCAACTTACATGATCTTCATCTGCAAGTATTACAAACCAATAGGTAGTATTCATGATACAGCACTAGCCATGACCATTATTAATAATGTGTCATCTCACGATTTATGCTTAGCTGTGACCACAGTGAGTGGTCTAGGAATACTCTCACTATCTCCATCTTGTATACAGGTGTTATCACATTTTAAAGGATTCTTATGAAATCATAGGTTCAGAACACCTACCCATTAATACGGAGAGGGCAGATACAGCAGTCAGATACAAAAATATCTGTTCTCATATTGAAATTGAGGAGAAGATGTCATGCTTCACTAATGCATGTATTAATGCTGGCTTTGATTAACATACCACTGTGGGACTTTAAAAAAAAAACACCACCATAGATGTGTATCTATGATAATGTATCATAAGACTGGATATATGATTTAATTAATATTGTGTGCACTACATTTTTAGGAGCGGATGTGAATAATGGAATGTCTATCTGATTTCGATTGTGAATACATTTCAATTCCTTCATATTTTTAACAATGCTTGCAGACGAAGAAGATGCCTTCATGGAACTGAATTGTGCTAAAAAAAACAAAAAAAACAGAAGATTTAAAAAATAATAAGGCATTAAAAATATAGGGATTGCAGCATATCTTCTCAACAGCATTCCTCATTGACCATCAATTGGTGAAATGTTAAACATAACCCTATGTGTCCACAGAGAAAAGGATCATGGACCATGTGATGGGAGGTAGCCATCTGCTTACAAAATATCACCATCATATAGGCCATGATCCTCTACTCTGTAGTCAGGCTTGATTATGTTAACATTTGAACCAATATATTGTCACTGAGGAGTGCTGTTGAGAAGGTCAAAAAATATGTGCAGGGAGGTGAGGAGTGGTCAGCCTGCGGGTCTGCGGCGGAGGCCTCTGGCATGGAGGATGCAGTACTTGGAACCACAATGAGCTGGTGGGCATAAATGTTTAGTTGGATGAAAGCGCTCTGGTTTTCCAACGATTGTAGTAGCCTGGCCATGTATGAGGCCATCATGAGGTTGTGCCTCATCACCTCCCTATAGATCCTCTGCAGGTTGCTTTCTGTGGAGGCCTGATTTGAGGAGACACTGATCTGGAGCCCCTGAATACCCTCCACTTGCTGACGCATCAGGACCAGCCTCTCCCCAAAGGCGGCCTCCATTGGTGTACCTTGGGATGGAGGTCTGCTCTGGGGGGGCATCGCTGGGTGAGGAGGCAGCGGTGGAGGTGGCCCTGTGGGGGAGGGGCTGGGGCCCAGCTGGAATTCGTGGTGGTGGGCCTGGTGGTGGTGGGAGCCAGGTTTTGCTGTGCAAGGAGGAGGTGGTGGTAGTGGTGGAGGAAAACATCCAGTAGGAGGGCCCGGGTGGTGATTCAATTTGTTGAAAGAGGGGTACAAGGCCACAGGTGTGGCCAAAGGTTCAGCAGGTG
Organism: Discoglossus pictus; assembly: GCA_027410445.1. Classification (NCBI taxonomy): domain Eukaryota; kingdom Metazoa; phylum Chordata; class Amphibia; order Anura; family Alytidae; genus Discoglossus; species Discoglossus pictus. The sequence continues at coordinate 131,609,011 of CM050165.1, read as the reverse complement.
CCCCCACTGCCCACATGAAGCGTTTGTCCTACTTATATCCCGGGCTCTCTGATACTCTCCTTGCCTCCTCCTCTTGCTTCGGTTCTTGTTGGGCGGGGGCGCGGTCCTGTACAACCAATTCTGATGGAGCCAACGTCCCTGCCCCTGGCTCACTAGTGGGCCCAGTCCTCCTCCCAGTTGAAAAAGAGAAAGAATGGTATCTGTTAATTATATTGAATGATCTTTTGGTTGCTGTTTTTTCCTATCTGACATCTTGTTGTCTTGAAATTTGATATTTCACTTTTCACTTAATTTCTACTATGTGGAGCTATCATTTGCTAGATGTGATCATTGGTTTAGATTATGAGCTTGGTTGTTATTGGCTCATAATGATATCTTGATTCCTGCTGTGGTCTGTATATGCATACACATACCCAGTTTGGATCACTACCTTGTTGTGGTGAAGAGGCTTGTGTACTTCAATGAAGCTGTGAGCTATACCATTTAGGGTCAGCCAAGATGGGCAGGTCATGGCAGGGAAATCAGACAAATCACGGTCCACTGGAGAAGGAAATTGCAACCCACTCCAGTAATGTTGCTAAGAAAAGGCACAACTAGAGACCTAACAATATGGCACCAGAAGACAAGCCCCTCAGGTCAGAAGGTGCCTACCACATTACTGAAGAAGAGCAGAGGGCGCCAGATCTATTGAAGTATTTGGGCCAAAGCCGAAAGAACACCCAGCTGCGCATGTGTCTGGAGGGGAAAGTAAAGTCCGCTGCTGCAAACAACAATTCAGCATAGGAACTTGGAATGTTAGAACTATAAATCAAGACAAACTAGATGTGGTCAAGAATGAGATGGCAAGGTTAAACATTGATATCTTGGGAATTAGTGAACTAATGGATGGACTGGAATGGGACATCTCACATCAGACAACCAGCAGATCTTCTACTGTGGTCAAAAATTCCGCAGAGGAAATGGAGTAGCCCTCACAGTCAATCAAAGAGCTGTCAAAGCAGTGCTTGGGTATAACCCAATAAATGACAGAATGATTTCAATAAAAATTCAAGGCAAGCCATTTAACATCACAGTGATCCAAATTTATGCTACAACCATGGATGCTAAAGAGGCTGAAGTTATTTAGCTCTACGAAGATATTCAGCACATCAAAAATATAACACCAAGAAAATGTTTTACTTTCATCAGAGGAGATTGGAATGCTAAGGTAGGGAGCCAAAAGACACCAGGAATAACTGGTAAGTTTGGCCTTGGAGTGCAAAATTAAGAGATTAGTAGACTTCTGTCAATATAATTCTCTGGTTGTAGCAAACACTCTCTTCCAACAGCCTCTGAGATGACATGGACATCACCAGATGGACATCATAGAAATCATATTGACAATATACTTTGCAGCCAAAGATGGAGGAGCTCTATACAGTCAGCAAAACCAAGACCTGGAGCTGACTGCGGCTCAGACCATGAGCTTCTTATTGCAAAGTTAAAAATTAAACTGAAGAAAAGAGGGAAACCATCATACCAAGTACGTACAAAATAAATAATATCCCATGTGAATATTCAGTGGAGATAAAGAATAGATTTAAAGGACTAGACATGGGACATAAAATGCCTGAAGAACTTTGGACCAGAGTCTGCAACATAATCCAGGAAACAGCAACAAAGAATATCCCTAAAAGAAAGAAAATTAAGAAGGCAAATTGTCTGTCTGATGAGGCTTTGAATGTAGCCCAGGAAAGAAGGAAAGCGAAAGGTAGTGGAGATAAGAAAATATTTGTCCAGCTGAATGCAGAATTCCAGAGGACAGCAAGAAGAGACAAGGAGACACTCTACAATGAGAGATGTAAAGAGATTGAAGAAGATAACAGAATGGGTAAATCAAGAGATCTCTTCAAGAAATTTAGAGACCTCAAAGGCACCTTTCATGCCAATGTGGGTGTGATAAAAGACAAAAATGGTAGGGACTGAAACAAAGAAGATCAGATAAAGAAGCGGTAGCAGAAATACACTGAAGATCTATAAAGGAAGGATCTTAACAGCAGTGTTGACCTTAATAGTTTTTCCAATGAGCTGGAGCCAGACATCTTGGAGAGCGAAGTGAGATGGGCCCTAGGATGTCTTGCTGATAATAAGGCTGCATGTTGTGATGGAATCCCAATTGAACTATTCAAAATTCTACAAGATGTTGCTATGAAAGTGTTGCTTGCCTTATGAAAACTCAACAATAGCCAATAGACTGGAAAAGGTCAGCCTACATCCCAAACCAAAAAATACAGTGCCAAAGAGTGCTCCAATTATCGAACAATTGCACTCACTTCACATGCCAGCAAGGTAATGCTTAAGATTCTGCAAGCTTAACTCCAACAATATATGGACCGGGTTCCGCAGAGGAAGAGGCACAAGAGATCAAATTGTGAATGTCTGATGGATAATAGAGAAAGCAAGAGAGTTCCAGAAAAGCATTTTACTTCTGCTTCATAGACTATTCTAAAGCCTTTGACTGTGTGGATCACAGCAAAATGTGGAAAGTTCTTAAAGAATCTGTATGTGGACCAAGAAGCCATGGTTAGAACTGAACATCATTGGAAAAGGAGTGCAACAAGGTTGTATATTGTCACCTTATTTATTCAAATTATATTCAGAGTACATCATGCGTAAGCCAGGGCTGGATGAATCCAAAGTTGAAATCAATATTGCTGGAAGAAATATCAACAACCTCAGATATTCAGTTGATACTACTTTGATGGCTGAAAATAAGGAGGAACTAAAATACCTACTGATGCACTGTAAAAGCAAATATAAACAGATTAAAATATTGGCAAAGCGATGAAAAACATTAGAATTAATTGCACAAAACTTGCAAATCTGCAATAATTTTTTTTTTTTTTTTAACGGTTTATTTCTTGAACATCACATCTGTAACTGTTGCAAATGTGTAACCTGCAGACACATGGGCTGTATGAAGGTAATTAAGGGCTTGGAATTAAATGGAAGCCCATGTTTGTAATGTTTAAATTTTTTTCCAATAAATACACAATACTGGTGTGCATTATTTTTCCTTATTTTCCATTATTTTTTCTTTCATTATCAGCCAAATTGTATTGGTTGTCCTATTGAAAAAAAAAAGACTGTGTATAAAATGATCCCTCTTATCTGCCTTCAACACTTCCTCATATCTTGTACTTATCTACAGAACCAAAGGACAAACACAGGGCCTCATTAAATTGCCCAAATTGTAGTTACTGAAGCCAGTAATGTAGCCTGCAAAAGTTACTGCTAGTAAATTGGCCACTTTTAGCTACCCACAATCGATCTGCGGGTTACAGGCTGAAAAGCAACTGCGGTTGTCAAAATCGTAACTCTGACCAAGCTAAGCATTTGACCTGTCAAGCCTGCAAAAGTTACAATCACTAAAATCGCAAATCGCTATTAAATTGCTACAATTCCTCAAGCCCACAATTGAATACACACCCATACATGGCAAATGTAGCCAAAAAGAGTTCTAGAGAGGACTTGCAAGAGGAAAAAACACCTGTTCATAACACTATAAAAGCAAATAAAAACTCAATACCGCACTTTGAAATAATGGGAAAGCAATGTAAGACATTAGAATGAATTGCACAACAGTCTCAAGCCCGAAAACCTGCAATAAAAAAAATATAATTTTTTATGTGTAATTTCTGTTTTATATCGATCCCAGCAATCAATGGGTTAATACATATTATTGAACTCGCATGGACTAGATTAGTAGATTTATTGATTTCTTTATATTGCAACATTCTGGATTGCTGACTTCTAAACACTGATTGTGGTTTAAACGCCATGTTTTACTGATGTCTCATTTACTATTGGCTGTGTCTAAAGTGTAATTTATGGGCTTGCTTAATTGATTATGATCGTGCCCTGAAATGCAACATATGGAAGCATGGTTTATGGTTTCGAGGATTCGGCCCTGTACTTGCAGCCTTGTTCAATTTAATCGATCTGTAACTGTTGCAAACTTCAAGCGCACAGACTTACGAGCAATATAAAGGCAACTGCCGGCTTGGAATTTAATGAAGCCCCTGGTGTATATAAATATATTCTGAGGTAGGGAAAGAGCAGGGGCCAAATTTGTTAAATCATTGGCGTGTTTGATATTTGACATCTTCCCCTTGCTTCACACATTTGTAGAACCAGGAAGAACATAAGGTTAACTGCAAGCCCTGCTCACCCCCAAAATTATTCTGTTGAAAAAAACGAGCACATACACAACATTTAATCATAAAATGTAACACATAAAATTAAAATAACTTCACTCACAGATGTGGTGGATGTCAAAAAGGCATACACCAGATAAAAAACAACTTGGAGAATTTCACAGGATCGGTTGAATAAAGTTGGAATTGCTCTTACAGTAATCTTGCGCCCAGTGTAACTATCCGAGCAGCAACGATCTGTACACATTGGTCCGGTATCCACCAATCACATATATAGTTGTGAGCATATGAGCCAGCTCGACCCGTTGCTCACGCTTGCAGGCTCGCGCAGCGAGGGCCTCAGTTGCTGAAGGCGCTCCTTGCCAGCAACAGCGACCCTCGCAAACTTCACGTCGTAACGCAAAAAACATACAAGACACATTAACACACATTACGACCTCGCAAAAATCGGCCGCAAAACGCGAACATGAAGAAATCAAAAACACAATAAATACACACAACACCTACATAAAAAGTTTACCTACAGCAAGAGGGAGCACCCAGAACCTCAAAAAATTAAGTTACACCTTCATTTAACTAAAATAAAAAGAGTTTAGACACTAAAACATTCTCTAAGTGAGAGAAAAAATGGCCGCCGAACAAAACGAAAACGAGGCTACAGCACTGTAAACACGCAAAACACCACAAGAAACACACAAAACACCACAAAAGACCTACGGATATTCTGCAAAGACGCATACCACACATTACCCGCCATTTTAGAACAATGCCGAAGTACACAACTACGCTAACGGTTTCGTCTCGCGCACTCACACTATTACACTGCACACATTCATCACGCTTACACAGCAGCTCCACACCACTACTGCTGCAGCAACATCAAAACAGATTGTCAGCTCTTCAACACTATGATTCCTGCATATATTACTTCAAAATAGGTAAAGTATATTACTTTATTAATCTATTAGTTATTTTATTATACACCAAACAGCATTAGCTCACTTACAATTTGATTGACGTAATTTTTTGACGGGCAATTCACTAGTCGATCATATAAAGTGTATAAAGTTAATCACATCTAAACTGACAAAATGTATGTGTTTCATCATACAGTAGGAGGCTTATTCAAGGTATAAATTCAGTGTACGCGTTTTACCTCTTATGCAGGTGCCCAAGATCATGTAAATGACGTCATCACATTCTCAGATCTTAAGTCTTCCACATTCCATATGGGAGCATGGACTATTGTTATTTGTTACTATATTTCATAGTACCTTGTATCCTCTTTTGAAACACATACTCTAATTAATTGGAATAACTAATAGTATTCAAAAGAATCTCTAGATTCTTACCTTTATAAAACACATCTTATAATTTCAACTAGGTGTTTACTTTTTATCAAAAAATCATCAAATTCTAGTAAAATACATAACAAAATAGCAATAGAAGTTATGCAGGAGATCTCTCCCAACCCAATGAGCTTTTTCCTGTCAAATAATGCCAGCAGGTTGCTTGGCAATAAATACAGTAACAAAACCAAATGCAAAAAAACAATTAATAAATTCCAGAAAAAAATTAAAGGCATATCTAAGTTTTCCTGGATTTTGGATACATCTGATAGAGGAGAATTAGCAGTTTATGAAATCATTTTTGCATGAAAAATTTCAAAAATAAACATTAATTAGCTTACCTTGAAGTTAGCAAAATTTCTCATGGTTTTTGGCAGTTGCATTTGATGGCTTACACCCCTAGAAAATCCTAGCTAAATTAGCATAACATTCATATTTAGCAATGTCAAATCAGAGGCAGTTAATGTATTGTATCAATCTCCATTTCAGTGGCTTCTGACATGCTTAGTACAAGAACTGAGGTTGTAAGGGCAGATCTCTGCCAGCACTTCCTCTGCTTCTTCTCCCTGCGGTTTTGGAGAAATACTCTTAGTGTACACACTATCTCACTAAGGATGTACTTATTACTAAATGCTGCAAAGAATAAAATAGTCTCTGCTCACTCACCACTCACTCATCACTCACTTACCTACCTCTCACCCACCTCTCTCTCATTCACTCACTCGCTCACTCACTCACTCATGCACCACTCTCTCTCTGATACTCACTTACGCTGTCACTCTTACTCTCTCACTCATTCACTCACTCACTAACCACTCACTTTCTCACTCACTCCCTCACTCACTCACACACCACTCACTCTCTCTTTCTTACCCACCACTCGCTCTCTCAACCCACCACTAACTCACTCATTCACTCACACACCATTCTCTCTCACTAACTCTCACTCACTCATCCACTCACCCACCACTTGCTCTTTCTCTCACTCATTCATTCCCTCACACACCACTCTCTCTCTCTCTCTCTCTCTCTCACCCACCACTCACTCTCTCACTCACCCACCACTCACCCACCATACATTCTCTCTCACTCACTCAACCACCCACAATTCACTCTTACTCACTCACCCACCCACCTACCACTCACTTTCTTACTCACCCACCACTCACTCTCTCACTCACCCTCCACTATTCTCTCTAACTCACTCATTTACCCACCACTCACTCGCTCTCTCTCTCTCCCTCTCTCTCACTCTCTCTGGTGGCAGGTCTCACAGACAGCAGCTGCAGGTCTGTGCTGATCTCTGGTGAGACTGTAAAAGGAAGCAGCAGGAAGCAGCCAGGTGGGCCATATGCCAGAAGTGATTTCAGGGCTGACATCAGTGCTCTCATATTGGCTGAGGATGACACAGCAGGTTAGTAAAGCATTAAATTCATGAATCATTGTTGGAGGGTATTCCATGGATAGGTAATGTATTAATTAACCCTTTTTAACTCTACAGGTTTATAGGGGATTCCCATAGAGAAAGGTTAATATAGCACTCCATGGGAGATAGCAATATGTCTATTTTGGGTCAATAGGGACTCCCATAGGGGATAGACTAGAGGGATCTAAAGGGAGCCCCTGGGGCATTTAGCATTTTTTTTGTTTAGGTTGTCCTGGAGAATACCCAGGATTAATTAAATGACAGAGGGGGTAGAAGGCATAGGTGATAGGGTCATAACTGGCACTATGGGTGGATCACTTTACATGTAGTGTTTAGGCTCACTGCAAAACCTGGAGGGAGCCATGTATAACACTTTAAGTAGAAACCTACACAGAACTGTGAACATATCAAATGTAGCTATCACACATTACAGGTTACATGGAAGGGTTTATTATGTGTAGCATGTATTAGCTACATTAGACGTTACATAGTTTTTTTTTTAATAGTAAGATTTTATACAAGAGTCATGTCATCGAGCCCTAAGATACTATTAAATATTTGCAAACATTCATTTGTTTTTCTTTATATATGATATACAACAAGGTAATTGTCTGTGATTGTGGAAGGGTCCCACTCCCATGCCCCCTTTAAAAAGCCTGGCGTTTCCTCACCTCATTGCACACATGTCCATTTGTGTCATCTTGTTGCTGCTGACTGTGTTTTCGTGCTGCTTCATAGCATTTTTTTTGCTTTGTTGCTGGTAAGTCCCTCTGCCATTCCTCCATCTTCTCTATCTCCTCCCTTCAATGTTTTCCCCCATATTTGCCATTCTCACCACATCATCTAGCTCATTCGCTCCTGATCTCCCGCAGTTCCTCAGTCTTACCTCCTTCTCTCCATGCTTTGCCCGCTCTGTCTTGTTTTCTCTCCCTCTTATTGCTTCTATGCGTGCTTCCATCCATCGGCTTTTCCCTCCTTTGCTGCTTTGTTTGTCCTCAGCTTGCTTTCTCCCTCTCTCTCGCTCCTCCTACATTCACTAGTCTCTAGGGCTGCTTTCCATGCTCCTTTTGGCTCGTCCACTGCCTTCTCCATGAGCTTCCTCTCCATTGTGATTATCTTTGGGATTTTTCAGCCCGTCAGGCATCCTTCTTTGCTTGGCAACTGACCTTCCCATCTACATTGATTGAATTCCTATTGCTTGGCAATGCCTTATCAGCACAATTCAGCTCTGGACCATTGCAAGATCTCGCTCACATCTCACAACCATCCTCAGTCGTGTTATATCATGCTTGCACGCAAAACGCTGCCTTTTTGTCTCCTCTATCCTTACTGTATAACTCACCTCCTCCATAATTGTATACTTATAACACTTAGGTGTTTCAATTCATCACTCCCACTCCATTTTATAAATACCACCACATTTTACCATATGTTATTAAAGATTTTACTACTTACTCCAGCATTTACCCCAATCAACCCACCTACCTAATAAATCCCATCTCTTTCATCCACTAAATTTGCTGTATCCAGCCAGGTATAACAACCTTTACAGTCTCAATTATGAAACTTTTATGTACATCACACTGTCACTATCCTATATACCTTCCAAGTCGCTTTCATGGGCCGAGATCCCCAACCCATCATACCATCACTACATACATACTCTTATCAGCGACAATCTGCTTGTCACATAAGTTAATTATCAAGCAATTACGCCATTTTTGGAAGGGATTCCACTCCTCTCATGCAACCATTGTCATTCATTAGGAAGTACCACAAGATAATAATCTTTCCCATTTGTAGAACTTAGTCAAAGTTGGTAATTTCGCTATAAACACTTATCATGAGCTCTTGGCTCCCAATTTGCTGTAGCCTACAACGGGCTCTTTGTATCCCTCATTGTAATCCCTCATTTTAACTTGCTCTTTAATTTCAGACAGTACTATCACCACTGTAATGGCTACAGGCTCCCAAGCTGTGTCATCTCCTGGAAGAGATCCTTCTATAGCGGGTAGCCTGTACTCATTAAGGCTCTGGACAATACTGAGTCTAATCCAAAAGCTCAATAATTGTGGGATCCTTTACCCAGCTTCAGCAAGGGAAATGCTGAGAGGTCCATCCAACCACCCATCAAACCAGAACGTGGTGATATCACACACACACCATCACGCCTGCTCACTTTATCCTGGCCGATCTGAAGGGGGAAATTATTGAAGGAAATGAGATCAATCTTACATCTCTCCTCATATCATTTAACGACATATCCATCAACAAGCCCATATCCCAGGGTGATGTAGTCAAATCTAAAAATCTGCAACTTAACCGCAAACTCATTCATCCTGGGATTTAGAATGTACAGTGACATCCCATGCTACATGGAAATGGATGACTACCTCTACCTGATCTCTTACTGCTATAGTGGATTAGTTTACTACGATTACCACCGCTCATTTTCTGCAACTGCCCTCAGCCAGTTTAACTATACTATCAACTGTCTTCTAATAATATTTCTCCTTGATGCTTCACCACAAGCTCAGCTGAGCAAGGATCGCCTTGTCAAGCATTTGCATTATCTTGGGGCATTTGTGATTTGCAATAATTTCAGCACCGAAGGGTATGATTTTGGTGATTGCCTCCTCCTGCATGTCTAAGAGGTCTGCCATAAGGCCCCACGATAATGCATCCCAAATGACAATTAACCATCAACCTGTCAAGTTTATCTGAGTATCTAGTCAATCACCCATCCCAGCATTTAGTCACATCTCTTGTCATGGGGTTCAGGCAAGGGTTCCACACCTGGGAGTCAACATTGCCTCAAGTTTCCTTTGCTAGTGAAAATCTACCCACTGCTATGAAGAAAAAACTCCAAAATTAAAAAAGACTACCTGCTGAAACCTTTTCATGCACCACCATTCCCGGATTGGTGGATGAACCCCATCAGTATAGCTACAAAAAGTATTCCCTCAAAATGCATCTAGTTATAGATTTATCAGCTCTGCACAATCATGCTATTCCCAGTATTAATTTTTTAATACAGTCCGATGAGTACTCTTTACAACACACAAGGGTAGATGATCCCATTACTATATTAATTAGGTTGTGACATCAATGCTGTCTCTCAAAGTCAGACATTAAGGACACATTTAAAAAACTCCACATCAATCCTAACCTCTGACACTTTCCCGACTTGAAAGAGAACAACTCTTACTATTTCGCTAACAGGCTCACCTTTGGATCAAAGAGTAGCCCTAAACCATTTGCCCTATTTGCTGAAGACTTTTGTTGGATATTACTCAACATTAAGAAATGCCTCAATGAAATCTGGACAACTTTTTGTTCATCGAGACTCCAAAATCTTTCTTCACAAGCTTAAGGAAAACTACTGATTTATTTGATGATCTTGGAATTCTGAATACTTACAATAAGACTGAAGGCTCATCTCATAACTTGGAATTCCTAGGAATAATACTGGTTACAATAAGGATGGAACCTCGGCTACCTGATAAATTGGAACGCCTTCACTATTACATCAATACCATCAGATTCACAAAATAATGCAAACTTAAGGATCTCCCAATACCCCTAGGTCATCTAAACTAAAATTTTACCGCAAGGTAGACCCTTCATGGCTAATCCAGCATGGCTAATCCAGCAACCAACCGTCCACCATTTCATTAAGCTAGCAGTCCATTAATAACTTATTGCTTTTGACTACCTTCCTTCGCAGCTAGAACATTACTCCATTTTTCAATGCCAATACATCTGTTACATCACCCTGTCTCATAGTATTCATATCTAACTTCCACTTCAAAGCCTTGTATAACAAATAAATCATCACATAAAACTTGCCTGCTCATTTTGGAATCAATTCTACAACTTAACACATAATCCCAGCACTAATGGCAGTCCATATCTGGGGATCTAAATGGAGTAATCAACCAATAAGATATGTATCCATTGACAAAGTAACATGTGAAATCTTTCTGACAGGACCCAGTTCCATCTCTCTCAATCCCAATTCCTCAATGAATCATTTGTATCAGCTCCACCTATTAAACTATTTCTCAAAGATCTAGTATGAACCTCACTACCACCAAACCCATCCAGGCTCCTCATCAGCACTAATATGTTTAAGCAAATAATATATTTTTTTTTATCTAACAACCCCCTTGGAACAAATACTTCTCTTGCTATCATGGCCACTACCAAACTGGCTTCCTCTGGTCTAGTGAATTTACCATCTCATCTTCACAAAAACGCTATCTTACTAAACAGGACATCTCATTTTCAGACAAACAATGTACACTTCACCTCCATTCCACCAAAACAAACCCCACACCCATTTCCATAATCTATTACCTCACTTTAGACTTATGTTGCCCAATTACCACTCTATGAGCCCTCTACAAAACACTTCAAAACAAATGCCTGTACCATCCCCTACTCAGCATCTCTAGTCAGCCAATGTCTACAAGAACTTTTGTTCATTACACTTAATTTATCCTGACTATTGGAGCCATTTCAGCAGCCTCCAAGAACCAAACCCCGGCTCATGTAATCAAAGCTATGGTTCGCTGGAAATCTAACTGCAACAACAGGTGCATTCCGGATCCCAAAATCGAAGTCAGAGATCATAATTTAGTCAGATTTTGACCACACCGCCCGCTACATGGGGAGAGGGAGCTGACTAAAAATAACCAGGTAATTACCTGAGATTGATGGAGTGTCCCACTCCGATGCCCCTTTAAATAGCCAGCCCCTTCCTCACCTCATTGCACGCATTCTTTTCACCCAATATCCTCTCCCCTCATTTTCAACATTTCACCCTCTCAGCAGTCAAAGAGGGTGTAGATCTGGCCACACCACCAGCTACATTGGGAAAGGGAACCATCTACAAATATAAATATACTTGCGGGGCAATAACATTTTAATGCTGTTAAACGTTTTTTCCACACAATGTGAGTGTCTAACATTCCTAACCTTTTTTTTATCTACAAAGAAAGACTAAATATTAAATAAAACCTTTTATTCTTTTAACTTTCAACTTGTATTTCACCAACAGGTATCAAATATTTTTTTTCTAATATTAACTCTTTTAATTGTCATTAATGGAATAACGATATAACAATGGCTGAAGTTTTCATGAATACATATTGTAAACCAACATAAAAGTTTGTAACATACAACTTGTATTTGAAACAATCTTGAACCATTTTTTTAACAATACTAACATTTAGAATTAATAATTATGCATGAATAACAGAAGACTATGTAAACTGTCTGTGAATAACTATTTTGAACAAATACATGCTTTGTAACATTCATTATTTTTTTTAATTCTTGTTAAACTAAATAGGCATCGAATCCAGAGGAAGGCAAACAATAACCACCCCCCCCCCCATTGAAACCTGGCCAATTGTATCAAAGAGGGAAAAAATTAATTCCTTCCTGACCCCATTAACTGGCGATCAGATTACTCCCTTAATCAATACTCTGTATTTAATTATACATTTCTCCCGGCATTTTTTTGTTATCTATAAATGTTTTACTTTCTAAGAAGCCCCAAGAGAATTTTTATTTTTTTGGGTCCCCCTTTCTTACTGTTCTTTCATCTTGCACAGTTATAACCTAAGACCAAGTGCTGAAGCAGATAGGCTTCACATGACCAGTGCATTGCAAACACAGAATGTGACTCTCTGCTTGCAACAACAAGCTCCCCTACGTGAACTTTTGTGTATATATGAATAGTGAAACAGGAAAGAGAAATGAATAGCACTAAATGGAGGTGGGTGTGCCCAAATATTAATGGGCCTAGTATATCATAGAACCAAAAAATTACTAAATATTGCCTCTAAATCTTGTTGAACATTGTGAGTGATATTCCCAACAAAATGGGTTCACAGTTAGGGTATTACAAAGCCAGTCAACATGTGAAGTTTGCTGTATTATTTGTTGATAACGTTTCTTCCAGCTGTGTCAGAATTCCTCCAGTAGCACCAGACAATCTTAGCATTTCTTGAAAATGGAGCAACAAGTTTGTACTTCCTGGACAAGCTTTGACAATGTTGATGAGGAATACAAAGCATTGCATTGCACAACTTAATTACAATCCTAACCCGACATGTCTTCTAGTAGACATATGGCCTAGTTTTCCCCCCAAAAAAATTGTACAATGGTGTTTACGGACAGGTATACTTCCCTTATGAATGTATGGACTTATTTCCATGGTAATCTTACAGGACAACTGAAGAAGAAACATTTGTGCTCTTGAATAGTTACTCAACTATGAGGAACTTTTCAAGTAGTCCTCTACAAATACCATTTTATAACATCAGATGTGTGAAATCCTATTTTTCCATTGCAGCGGGATGATGTTACATGAACCTAAGAGATAAGCGGTAGTGGAGAGATAGAGGGATGAGCAGTGTAGGAGACAGATGACTAACTATTTAATGAGTGCCATTAGTACCTCTCTTTTTTTGCTGTTTAGTTCTTCTTCCTATACTGCCAAGCATACTCCAGCTTTCCTAACATTTATTTTGCTTTGTTTCCATACATAGACTGAATCATCTCAATTAATAGCTTGTGTATTACTGCCATCAATTAATTCTCAGGAGCACAATACTTCTTTCATTGCTGTCATCAAAATAAATCACATGAGCATTACTTTACATAATTCACTTATTTTTGCTTTCACTGATACATGCTTCACAGCACTTACTACAGTGACTTAGTGACTTATAAATTCATAATTTAACTGAATATAATACTTTGTAGTTAGGTATTAATAGCTGTGGATATATTGTACAAAGTGAAGAGCCACTGTCAACTAGAAATATCCATGAAACTCAAGGTGATCTTTTCTCCAAAAAAATGACAACTTTTGATGATATCCTGGATCACATTGGACAGTTTGATTTTTTTCAGAAGCAAACATTTTTTCTCTTGTGTTTAATATCTGCAGTGTTTAGTCCTATATATGTGGGTATTGTTTTTCTAGGCTTCGTGCCTGAATTCAGGTGTGCTACTCCTGGAGTTGTGGATTTAAGAAGCAGATGTGGATGGAGTTTAGAAGAGGAACTGAATTATACAGTCCCGACACTGGATGACTCATCTGATGCACTGTATATGAGCCAGTGTTTCCAGTATGATGTAGACTGGAACAGGACTTCTTTGAGTTGTGTGAACCCAATACTGGATCTGGTGAATTCTGGTGAGAGCAGTGTGCCAGTAACAGAATGCAGAGATGAATGGGTTTATAATACGACTGGATCCTCCATTGTAACTGAGGTAGGTTTTTGGCTTAAAAAAACAGTTAAGATTGTTTACAAGGAATATCTCCCCCTACAATAGCCTCAGTGTCATTTAAAACATTGGAGTTTAATGTTTATAGTAAGCTCTTTAATTCTAGCCTTTGCAAATATCTCTTAAAGAACCTATGTCTTACACCCTACCCTTACTTCTAGATTGTAAGCTCTTTCTAGTAGGTCCTCAACCGTTTTGCATCAAGGTGTCTGCTGACCCATTTGTCTCATATTGGTATAGTATTGTATCCATACCGTATTTCTACTTACCTTAGAATTTGTCTATACCTTTGTAATTTGCTAATTGCACCCACTGTACTTTTTTCCTTGTAAATAGTTCTACAGAAAATGCTGGTGCTTTATAATTAAAGAGTAATAACAACATAATGCCCCCACAACAGGAGATGTTTTAATTAGCCGTTGATCATTCATGAAATTCATTTATTATTTAAAAAAATGCAATATCCAATATTAAACATACTTTCATACTTCTAAGTCTTATTAAATACTCTGGAAATTTACAGTTTTTCGTAAATGTTACTTAAACTTAAAACTCAGATTTAAAATATTACTTTATTTTTATTTTTATTATTATTTTAAATTCATATTTGTTACTTTATGTTCACTTTAGTTTCAATTTGATGTATAAACAAGATTTTTTGTTGTATTACTTTTAAAAACAAAGAAACAAACCTGAGCTTCTCAGCTGCCAGTCAAGAGCCCTATTAAATTCAGGCTATGTGTTAAAATATAGTCCATAACTCCCAATGTACGTGTTACGGCTATTAAATTAGCCCTGTAATGTTGCAGACTTTGCCTATTAACCAGCAGGACGGCCGAGAATAGGCTAAGTGCTGAGCAACTTTGAACTCTGCACATGTAAATCCTTTGATCTGACGAGCCCATAAAAGCTAGTTGTACAATTCAGCTATTAAATTGCAACGTGGTCACTCGCGAGCAAGCACGTAACATGCAAATGGAGCCCAAAGGCCAATGTGTGCTCGAGAGCACCCGCAAGGGGGGTAAAGTCCAATACGTAACACTTATAATGCAAAAAAAACCTCACTACTGTACATTTATTAGAAGTGAAAGTGATTTTAGGTCTTAGAATTAATAGCACCACATTCTCAAGCCACAAATCGGCCCTGAAAAATACTTTATTTCATGTTTATATTTTGTGTTTTATCGATCCCTGCAATCAATGTGTTACGACGTATACTGTAACTCGCATGTAATAGAATATCATATTTACGGCTTTATTAATATTGTATTATATCTTGAGTGTGGGTCCAATCGCAAACTGGAATTGAAGCACATAGGACCTCGAAAATCTACCCTCCCCTTTTTCAGTGACGTAACGCTAACAATGTATTTTTCCATTGCTCCATTGGAACCCGTAACGACGTGATTCCTTAATTGTTTACGTTCGAGCACACAACTCCAATAAATAGAAAGTAACAAAGTAAAAAACATTTAACTTCATTACAAAATTTATCTTACAGTCACAGAGGCACAAATGTGATTATTTTTTTTTTGAAATATACATTAATATCCTTATTCTCTTTTTTTTAAAATAAATTTGTATTTTCCAAAATATCACAATATACGTTATACAACATAAAAAAACAAAGAAAAAGACATTAAACAGAGCCAATACTAGTCTTGACCAAGCGGGTTGATCTAACTGCCAAAATGTTTCTCTAGCTTTAATACTTTAAGACATTATTTTCTGCAGCGTACATCAACAAATATAATTTTTCAGATATATAGTTATTAATTATAGTTTTCATGAGTCTGTTTCCATTTATACTTTCTTAGGCGTTGCATCTAAGTCCAGGATCTCGTGACACACTATATAAGATTACATTGCATATTTGTTCTACCACTATTTATCTTCAAATTACACATTTTCTTTTAAAATGTCTTTAAATAGAGAAAAAGGAAAAAGGGGTAAGGCATCATCTTAACATTGAAAACTTATACTCAAACAATCTCCTGTTTCAATTATCTCTCCCTATGCAAATTTAGTATTCCAACTTATACATACAAGTTAACTTAAACTGTATTCTTGCTTGTCAAGACTATACAGATAGCATAAAACAAAAAGAAGATAAAGAAATAAAAAAAGAAAAAGAAAACATACAACATTTTAAATTTTCAAATGTGTAGTTCATAAAGTTGGACATGGGGGGGATATCGGAAGAATTTCTAAGAAGGTATTTTTGGTCATCATTCTTTCCAAAGTGCCCACTTTGTTACATTTCTTTTACTTATTTCAATTCATAATTATGTAGTCTAATTTAATTTGTTTATTTCTTTCCACAATGATTTTGACTTCATTCCATGAGGGTAAATTTAAGCTTTTCCATTCTTTTGGTATAAGCCATTTGACAGCTAAAAGTGTACTAATGATAATGTTACTTTGTTTATAATTAATTCTTTCAGGGAGAATGTGAAACAGTACAGTATCAGGGGTCAGGTCTAATTGGTCATTTACAGTATATACTGTGTGTGGATATGTGTGAGAGACATTTTATCCAATAAAAACAATAGAAAAACATTCAATATCTTTAAAAAATATGCTGTATGTTGCCATTGGCACATTAAAACTATTTAATTTGCACATGTGACTTATCAGACATATGTGAAAACAGATTAGAAACCATATAACTCCATTACAAAAAATGTCTTACAGTCACAGAGGAACACATGGGAAAAATAAAAATCAAAAATATACATTAATATTTTTGACTCATAACAAATATAATGGAATGCCAACTATTGCCAATATCACACCTCACAACAACAAAATTAGACGTGTTAAATCTGAATACCTGAAGTAGGTTTGTCCTGTAGGACTGGTTACCTACTCAGAGAGCAACCTCTTTTAGCTCACTTGTGCCCTTCACAGGGAGAAATATCCTGTAGCATATCAGTCTGGTCTCACTCAAAAGAGTGACCCAGCCCCGAAACACCAGGCAATTCTACCCTGAACAGGAGAAACAGCAAACCCCAGACATGTTTCGGCTTCTCTGTGGGCATCGTCAGTGAGGTGCAACTTTATTCCCTAAGGCAAAGTGAGCAAGGAGTCCACGTCTGGTTCTCCCACACCTCCACATAACATATCACAATGTCCAGGGGAACATAGACTACAGTATGCAAGCGGTTAATACCAATCAGCAAATACACATGGGCCACAGCAGATACTATGAAGTACTCACTATTAAAGGGATAGACACACCACAAACAATACTCAGCAACAGGAGTGATCATCACCACAGCAGTGTACTCACAGAGATCATCTACCGCACATCCATGGGAAGGTATGTCGTCTACACAATAACCTGGGTTCTCAGACACTGGTGGGTGTAGGAGATATGTCAGCATGGGCAGCATAAGGCCTTAAACACAATACTGGCTGACACCAATGGTGGAGAAATGGGGGAGGTGAACGCCACAGGTACATCACTAGATAGCACAGTCCAGGCCCTGCATTTTCACATGAAGCATGTAAGGAATAGGTTGTTATAGGCACAGGACATGGCCATATAGGGACATATCATGACAAGGGGAATTACACTAATGTGTTGAAGCTGTTCACAAAGGCCTACAAAACACAAATGGATTCTGTGGAGAGACACATGCAGCATTAGGAATCTCACCTCCATCAACAGGGTATCATGGGTACACCTGTCCTGGCAAGTCCCACGCCATTGCTGTTGTACTTGTTGCAACATGTATAGCAATAATGATCATGTGAAAATTATTGCTAGACCTAATGTGTCAATCATTAATTAGACATGTCAGATGGTTAACAACCCTTCAGTGGAACGGTGAGCCCCATCAGTTTCACAATGTATATGTATCAAAGTATTAACTCTCAGTAATCACTAATGATCTTGTTCATCCATGTTTTCAAAAATAGTGATAATAACCTTGCAATAAGTGTGTAAACACATATTGAATATATTAAGACATGTGATCACTTGTAAGCCATGCTTGTGTCACTGGAATGTTGTGGAACATTAAATGCTTAATAGTTTAGTTATTGTTATATATGTTGATGTCCCAAATCAGTAACCACGAGAAACACACAGAAACATGTGTAGTTATATAACAATATAATAATTTATTGTATACACAGAGAACAGTCATAAACATATCCACATGTGCATTAATATCATGGTTGTGGTATGGGTTGATCCAAAAGCACAAGAGGCTGGCAAAATGGCAAAAACCTAAAGCGTTAAAAGTAATACTGTATAACAATAATTATGCATACCATCTACTAGGGTCACATGTGGTCATTACACCATAGTAACCATAATCAGATGAATAAAAAGGGTCATCATTTAAAACTCCATATATTAGAAGTAACCTGTAATGTGCACAAACATCATGATTTCATCTGGTCTTGACTTCATCTGCCAATTCAATTACACAGATACAGTGTGTTCAGAAAAGCAAAAATGAAGAAAGATGGTCATAAACTAAAAAAGGCAGAGGAGGAGAAAAAAAGTATTGAAAAAATCCAGTAAAGTGGTAAATACTGGTGCCAATAAGGATGCCAGGATGCCGGACTATTAGACACCATGTGTAGTCAATCTCCTGTGTTTGTCTGACACTCCCTGTCATTATTGTTTTGTATACACACCCCCCCGTATCTATCCCCTAGAAATATTGTGTAACTTACCAAAATTAAATCAGGTGACTGCTGAGACATATAAAAATTGTAGGTTTTCTTATTTGCTCCTTGCGGCTGCAATACTGATCATATCTCCACCCTGCAAGTTACTTGTCCTGGTCACTACCACAGAAAGCTTACTGAGACTACTGGAAGTGCTGGTTCCTGATGGAGAGACCCTGACTGATACAGAAGCCAGGTATCAGGGTGCTGGTGCTGAGAGATTTACAAGAACCCAACGGTCCTTGTGGGTAATTAAACTGTAGTCTATATCAGGTTGCCATGGGCAGTAATAGCCCCTATCCCTGGATCGTCACATACTGTAACTGTAACAACAAACCAACTTACCTGAACTTCATCAACAAGCAGTGTAACCCATACTGTATGTATCATGAGAAATGACTTGCCATCGCCACGAGTAATGATGTGGAATCTCACAAGGAATGCTGCTTTTCTGTGAGCACACTCAGTGGGCCGAAAGTACTATCACCATCTCTCTATTCACATTCATCTGGTATAAAGATGTTTTCAGAATATAACTGATTGTTAGGATATCATGATGTCTGATCGTGTGCCCATTAATACTGAGAGGAGACAAAGGTCAGTAGCCATAAAGTTTGTTGCTTACATCAGACAAATTATTATTTTATGCAATGGAAGAATAGAAACCCGCACTAAAATCTGTCACTTCTCCTTCACTCTTGCTGTAGCTTAATAAACCTCCATCTCCTGGGACCGTGCTAATTTTGTGAAAATCAACAACACAGTCAGCGATGGGGTGGGAAGCTCGCAGATTAAAGTATCTCTATAAAACATTGTTCTGTTTGCCGTTCTCTTTGGCTCCTATGGCTGTGGTGCAGCAAGAAAACCTGTAATAAATACTTGATTGGTGTAATTAGGGGCGAGTGAAAAGCTTTGAATACTCTGATAACGTAGGGGAAAAACAGCAATTTGCATTGCTCAAAAAAAATAGGGCTCTATTTTGGCGCTTTACAAATATCACATATATAGTTGTGAGCGTACAAGTTGTTGCTAACGCTTGCAGGCTCGTGAAGCGAGCTGCGGCCCTGGCGTGGCGAGGGCCGCGGGCGAGGGCCTCAGTTGCTGACATGGAGCGAAGGCGCTCCTTGTCAGCAACTGTGACCCTCGCAAACTTTACGTCGCATTGCAAACAACACGACACACCACCTACGACCCTCGCAAACTTTACCTTGCAACGCAAAAAAAAAACGTTACCACACATTACGACATCGCAAAAATCGGACACAACTCGCGAACATGACAAAATTCAAAACACAATAAATACACACAGCACATACATAAAAAGCTTACCTAAAGCAAGAGGAAGCATCCAGGACTTCAAAAAAAACAACTTACACCTTAATTTAACTAAAAATAAAAGAGTTTAGACACTAAAAAATTCGCTAAGCGAGAGAAAAAATGGCCGCCGAACAAAACGAAAACGAGGCTACAGCACTCTAAACACGCAAAACACCACAAGAAACTCGCAAAACACCACAAACGGCCTACGGATATTCCGTTAAGACGCATACCACACATTACCCGCCATATTACGCCAATGCGGAAGTACACAACTACGCTAACGGTTTCATCTCGCGCACGCACACTATTACACTGCACACATTCATCACGCTTACACAGCAGCTCAACACCACTAATGCTGCAGCAACATCAAAACAGATTGCCAGCTCTTCAACACAATGCTTCAAAATAGGTAAAGTATATTCATTTATTAATTGTATTATATATTTCAGTAGTAGACACAAAACACCATTAGCTACCTTACAATTTCATTGCTGTCATTTTTTGACGGGCAATTCGCTAGTAGGATAATAATGAAGATGTTTGATACACTTGTATAAGAAATGCTCTAATACTTATCAGAGATTTTGCAGGCTCTGTGTATAATTGCAAAATATGGATAGCAGATGATGCAATGGATGTCTTCAAAACTTCTTCTCCTTGAAAAAAGTCAAGAATATAGGACAAGAGGAGACAGTAATGCAGATCATAGTATGTCATTTACTACACCCAAAAGGACTAAAAATGACTCCAGGTATGGTAGCACGCAACCAAGAAATCTTTCTCAATAGCAGTGTTAAGACTCCCTACTAGGTTCAGTGTCTCATATGCAAGTCCAACTCATTTGCATTAGGTCAAGTGAGGGAATTGCCCTCCCATGGCTCTTGCTGGGGGTCTCCCTGGAGACTTTTGGTTTTCCTAGGAGTCTCAGTGGCCACAGAGGCCTTGTGCTTATTCTCGAGGGTTTTTATGGACACTGCAGGCCTAGTGGGGATGCCCATGTACCATACTGGCCTTAAAGGCATATCTAAATTTCCTGGATTATGAATCATCAGATAGAGGAGAATTGGTAGTGTATGCAAAAAAACTTTTTGCATGAAAAAAAATTAAATTAATTAGCTTACCTTGAAGTTAGCAAAATGTCTCATGGTTTTAGGCAGTTGCATTTGATGGTGTATGGCACTAGAAAATACCAGCTAAATTAGCATAAAACTCATATTTAGTTGTGCCCAATCAGAAGCAGGCTAATACATTATATCCATCTCGATCTCAGTGGCTTCTGGCATGCTCAGTACAAGAACTGAGGCAGCAAGGGCAGCCAGCACTTCCTCTGCTTCATCTTCCTGCTGTTTCAGAGACACTTTGCAAACTATCTCGCTTGGAATGTAACTGTTCTTATAACTATATAGTCTCTGCTCACTTACCTCTCACATAACTCACTTACCTACCTCCACACCCACTCACCTACCTCTCACTCACTCTTCCTTCACTCTTCACTCTCTTACTCCTCACTCACTCCTCCCTCACTCCACACTCACTCAATCCTCATTCCACCCACACTCCTCACTCACAACTCCACACTCATCACACACTTCACCCATCCTCATTCACTCCACACTTACTCCACACTCACTCACCATTCTTTGCTCACTCCAACCACATTCACTCCACACTCACTCCACCCTCTCTCACTCCACCCTCACTCCTCACTCACCACTCCACACTCACTCCACCCTCATTCCACACTCACTCCACCTTCACGCATTCTACACACCTCATTCATTCAACACTAACTCCACACTACTCAGTCATTCACACTCGCCACTCGTCACTCACTCCACCCTTACTCCACACTCCTCACTTAATCCACCCTCACTCCACACTCACTCCACCCTTACTCACTCCCCACTCACTCACTTCACACTCCTCACTCACTCCACCCTCACTCACTCTACAATCACTCCACACTCAATCACTGCACACTCACTCACTCCACCCTCACTCACTCCAGCCTTAGTCTCTCCACCCTCACTTACTTGGCCCTCACTCACTCCACCCTTACTCACTCCACACTCACTCACTTCACACTCCTCACTCACTCCACCCTCACTCACTCTACAATCACTCCACACTCAATCACTGCACACTCACTCACTCCACCCTCACTCACTCCAGCCTTAGTCTCTCCACCCTCACTTACTTGGCCCTCACTCACTCCACCCTTACTCACTCCACACTCACTCACTTCACACTCCTCACTCCACCCTCACTCACTCTACACTTATTCACTCCACACTCAATCACTCCACACTCACTCACTTCATCCTCACTCTCTCCACCATCACTTACTTCACCCTCACTCATTCCACACTCCTCCACGCTCCTCACTCACTCCACCCTCACTCACTCCACAATCATTCCACTCTCACTCACACACTCCCCACTCACAACTCCACACTCATCACACAATCCTCACTCACACTGACTGACTCACTCACCACTCCTCACTCACCACTCCACACTCACTCCACCCTCATTCCACACTCACTCCACCCTCACTCATTCTACACTCCTCATTTACTCAACACTAACTCCACACTACTCAGTCATTCACACTCACCACTCCTCACTCACTCCACCCTTACTCCACACTCCTCACTTAATCCACCCTCACTCCACACTCACTCCACCCTTACTCACTCCACACTCACTCACTTCACACATCTCACTCACTCCACCCTCACTCACTCTACAATCACTCCACACTCAATCACTGCACACTCACTCACTCCACCCTCACTCACTCCAGCCTTAGTTTCTCCACCCTCACTTACCTGGCCCTCACTCACTCCAGCTTTACTCTTTCCACCCTCACTTACTTGGCCCTCACTCATTCCACACTCCTCCACACTCCTCACTCACTCCACTCTCACTCACTCCACACTCACTCACTCCACTCACTCCACAATCACTCAATCCTCATTCCACCAACACTCCTCACTCACAACTCCACACGCATCACACACTCCTCACTCACACTCACTGACTCACTCACCCACCTCTCACTCTCTAGTTAGAGCTGTAGGGCTCACAGACACACAGCAGAGCTGTGTTGAACCCTGGTGGAGAGCGTGTGAACAGCAGATACAGGAAGGAGCCTGGCGGGTTACATCCCAGCAGGCACTTTGGGGATAACATTAATGCTCTTCTATTGAATGAGGAAGACACAGCAGGTAGGTAATGGGTTAAAATGGGGATGAGTGGGGGAGGGGGTGAGATGCCTGTGTGGACACCCCTGGGGGCATTAACATAATGATTAGAGGGATTTTTAGATATGAATGAAAATAAAACATTTTATGAAATGTGCTGCATATAGCAAGGCTGCTTTTTTGGTAAGTACTGCAGATATGTATTAATCCAGGAAATGTAGATATGCCTTTAAAGGGAGCATCACTGTCTGCCTTGGGAAGGGGTCTCCTGCTAAGATTGTCCAGTGGTTAGGGGAGGAGGTATTTAGGAGAAGAGAGCCTCTTTGGGGAGCAGTCTAGGACTGGCCTAAAGAGGGGCCAGTGCTTGGGGAAGGGGGTGAGGAGAAGGGAGCTGTTTTGTGTTTTGTTCTTATGGTACACAATCTGATCCGTTCCAGCATAGGAGCCTGGAGATCCGTGGGTGGAAGCACATCTTCTTGACTTCATATTGCCTGCAAGATTCATTCACTCTAAATGCGTCACGCTAAAAGAGAGAACTGGTTGCAGCTCTGATAGATGCAAATATGTTTATGCATCAAAACTCTTTTTTTCGTGTGATCTTGGAGAATTCAAGAACTCTTATGGACTAAGAGTCTTTTTATATATGCATATTGGATACTGTTTTGATATTTGGTTGTATTTAATAATAGAATTAAGAATATTTTGTCATGTTTCAAGCATTGTATTGTTGAAAGTGATAAACAATATTGTGATCATTATATCACAAATTTATTCTAAATGTTGTACAATATTGCAGACTTACACATAGTTAGTGAGATAATTCAGACACAGACCTTTACCGTACATGAAGTATCCTATCCTGATGTGTTGTTTGTTCCTGTTGGCTGGGTTCAACTGCCGCTTATTTCTGGACTAATCTTTGGATTGCTGTTGGTTTCTGGCCTTTGGATTGTTTCCTGGATTGGGATTGTACTAATCTAGCCCTGGACCATTGGCT
This sequence comes from Discoglossus pictus, assembly GCA_027410445.1. Lineage (NCBI taxonomy): Eukaryota > Metazoa > Chordata > Amphibia > Anura > Alytidae > Discoglossus > Discoglossus pictus. The sequence goes on along the minus strand of CM050165.1, from coordinate 131,584,523 downwards.
TATTTATTGCACTTTGCTAGTACTTAGATAGCACTTGACCTTTGGTCTGTTAATTTGGCTTTGTTTGTACTCTGGGCCTATGCTGGGCCTGTGGCATTTCTGCTGGACCTTGTTGCATTCATCCTGTTCTAGACATCTGGCCTGGTACCGAGCTTTGCCATCTCCTGGATTCTGCTGCTTCTACGTTACAATTCAGTCTATTTTCTTCCTTTACCCTGACTGCTCACTTTCTGAAGCTATTAACGCCTTACACCAGTCAATCTCATAAATGTGTTCCTGGGTGGGTCCATATCCTGGTCTGCCAAATATCTGACTGAGCCACTGCTGCCTATTGGGCCAACTTTCATGACCAAACTGAGGACTCTCTGACCAAAGGGGAAGAGGGTTCTGCCAATAAGGTATATAGTCTCTCCTGAATTGTACCAAATGCAGTATTTGTGAGGTGAAGTGGAGCCTTGTGGACATTTATGAGACATTTTCCATAAAGCTACATTATGCTTGCCAGTACTGGTGGATAGGCAGTGCACACAATGGTGCAGGTTCATCAGCTTGACTGTTGGAAGATCTAAATTACCTCAGACATTATAGATGGTCAACTTTTGATGACATTCACAGAGGTCATATGTTGGAGGACTCTTTATCCTCTGTCTTTCTAGCAGGGATCCAGTTGAAAAATGTACATAGCGTTCCCCTACAAATCTTTTTTGGGTGTCAGCAAGGTCTCTACTTATGACAAAACACATAGAGATACATATTAGGGGAAAGGTAGAGGGATGAGTAGTGAAGGAGACACAATTTAGTGAGTGCCATTAATACCTCTTTTTTTGCCGTTAATTCCTCTTCCTATAAAGCCAATCATTTTACAGGCTTTCCTAACATGTCTTATACTTTAATCATCTCAATTAATACTTGTTTATTGCTACAATCAAATTCATTCTCATTGCTGTCATCAAAATATATCACATAAGCATTTCTTCACCTAATCCCCTTTTTTTTGCCTTTATTGAAACATGCATAATATCACTTAATACACTACCTTAGTAACTCATAAATTATTTGTTTAACTTAATAAACCATCTAGTGGTTAAGCATTAATAGCTGTGGATATATTGTACAAAGTGCAGAGCCACTGTAAAATAGAAATACATGCTTGGGCAAACTAGTGACCTGGAGGTTAGCAATGACTTGCTGTACTTTGCGCTTAACACAATTTTCTTTTCCATTTCCTGTGAGTTGGATGCTGGCTCAGGTCTTAAAATGTGTGTCTTGCTTAACAGAAACAGGGTGCAAGAACAGTAGTTAAAACTTCAGTTTGGCTACTGCTTGTAAGGGGAGTGCTGCATATTTGCTCACACTCAATAAATAATTCATGGTACAATATACACTTTTTGACATTTTTCTTCACTCCAACATAGCCACATTCCTCATCCTCTGAAACTCCTTACTCTCTCCTAAAAATGTCGCTCTTTCATCTTCTCCTCTACGTCTTTCTCTGCCATCATTTATTCTACAAAACACCCTCTTCCATCACCCATTCCTTTTTATTTGAGTGTGGATGTATTTGCAGTTTTATTGACCTGAATACATCCATCTCCCATTACACCCCAATGAAGCACTATGCCATAAAGAAAATCCTTTAATAGTCAATTATTTTGAAAAAAAATTGTGAAATAAAGTTACCTAGGGGTAAATGTGAAATAGCAGAGATGAGGTTATGACTAATACTTGAGGGAAGATAGTTGATGTTGGAAGGAGGAGGAATGATACCTGAGTGATGAGCAATGAAACAGGATGAATGAAAGATGTTTGGAAACATGGAGAGGAGTTTAGGGGAAGGAAGGATGAAAGTGTTGTGTTGGAGAAAGGGTGGTTATGTGAGGTTTGGAGGAGGGAGTTTTGATGGTAGGAGGAGGAATGAGAGAGGTTTTGTAGACGAAAGAAAGAGGTTAAGAAGATGAAAGAGGAGACTTTGTTGAAGATAAGAATGTCCTAAAATTCAGTTCTGTCCTTTATTTTTTATCCCAGCTTAAAAGTATGTAATATAAATCTAAATTATTTGAACCTTTTTAACTGATGAACTTCATTCCAACCAAAGCTACATCCCAACCAGAGCCACGCCAACCCTTTTTGATAAACTGATGTTTAATACTGTCTAATTAGAAATCGTAGGTCCTAATGTTAGAACATAGCTGTGGTCTTAAAAATGTGCATAACTCATTTTATTTGTATAGAGGCTCAGCCTCTTTTAAATCTGTTTTATCTCATATTCTTTAGTTTAACCTTGTGTGTGCCGACTCATGGAAGCTGGATTTGTTCCAGTCATGTGTGAACCTTGGCTTCTTCCTGGGCTCTATGTTCATTGGATATATTGCAGATCGGTAAGCACAAGTCCAAAGTAAAAAAATGAATAAAAAGTTGGTTAATCTAACACAATATTTTTGCTTGAGTCTGTGTCAAATGTCAGACAGTAGAAATGATTTTTTATACCTGACTCTGAACAGTTATTTTTTTATATATATAGATAGAAATATAAATAAAATAATTGTAATATACATATTGGTAATAATTGTAAAGGCAATATTAATTCTTAAATACTTTACTGTATAATGTAGTTTAAAGTAAGATAAACAACACTGTAAATAATTTTGTTCATATCTTTACCAGTGTAAAATTGTATTATTGTACCTCAGATCAAATGCCTCCATCAAATGATCCCCAACTCTGAAATATAAAGCTTGCCTGAAAATGCATATCAGGTTGCATAATGATATTTAAAAAAATACACAGCATTTATAGAGGATATCACAATGCTATATTAATCACTTTTATTATATGTACAAGACTTGTAAATTAAAATGAAAGTGACCCTTGTATGGAATTTGCTGTGCACCCTCAGATAAAGACTCAAAAATGTGAGAAAGCTGTTTATAAATTCAACATTTATCATGTGTCATGTGTTCGGTCTCATATATACAGCATTTTCAAGGGGAATTAAATTGACATTCAGTTACTGATGGTGTTTGTTCTTCCTGTATATTTATAAACCCACAATTAGCTATCAGACAGCTTCTGGGAAGAAGAAGGCGTTACTCACGTGCTGACTGCGGGGAAACATAATTGTGCATGTGCAGGCGATACAGGGCGGAGGTGGGGGAGAGACAGAGGGGGAATTTGGGGGCAGGAGGCAGAGAGAGTGATGGAGGTGGACAGAGAGAGAGGGAGGGAGGCAGAGGAAGGTAGAGGCAGAGGGAGGGAGATAATGGGAGGGAGAGAGAGAAGGAGATAAATGAGGCAGAGAAAGAGAAGGGAAGGAGAGAGGAGGAGGGAGAGAGAGGGATGGAGGCAGAGAGCAAGGGAGGGAGAGGGAGAGGAGAAAGAGGGAGGGAGGCAGAGAGAGAGCGAGGCAGAGAGAGATGAAGAGAGAGGAAGAGAGAGAGAGGGACAGGGGAGAGAGATGGGGAGGGATGGGAAGAGAGAAAGAGAGGGAGAGAGAGACAGAGGGAGCCAGAGAGGAAGAGAGAGAGAAGGAGAGAGAGGGGGAGAGAGAGTGAGGCAGAGAGGGACGGAGAGAGAAAGGGGATGGGAGAGAGAGAGAGAGAGAGAACACAGAGTGCATAGAGAGGGCAGAGAGAGAGAGAGAACACACACAAAGAGAAGGGCAAGAGCACAGAGAGAGAGTGAACAGAGAGACAGGGGACTCACAGAGAGAGACAGTGAACAGACAACTGACCATAACATATGATACCATCATTTATGACAGGCAAGTTACTAGATTTAAATAGTATTTATTCAGATAATTTTTTATAAAACAAAAGTAATTATGGATAAAAATTAGGCTATACACACACTTATAATGCAGTCAAATTAAATCATTGTATCTATTTTTCCTTTAGATTTGGACGCAAACCATGCCTACTGGCTTCTCTCTTCATCACAGCTTTGTTTGGTGTTCTGGTTGCATTTGCACCAAATTACCCCTTGGTGGTTATTTTTCGGTTTATTCAGGGGTTAGTCAGCAAAGGCGCTTGGTTGTCAGGTTACATTCTAAGTAAGTGATTTGACAAAATGATAACGTGTTAAAGATGTTCAAGATGTAAACAAAGGTGTGAGTGTTTGAGAACTCATGATGACGTCTATAAGTCTGCGCCTTATAACATGAAACATAAGAGTTATCTAAGCATCATACGCTTGATGAAAATATATATATATGTCAAAACAATTTGAGTCTGACTAAAAACATAATTAGGCAGAAAAATGTAATAAAGCTAGTTTGAATTAAAAAATGTTGATACCTCTACTGTAGGCATATTTGAGAGGGGAGCTAACATGTCTGCAGGACAATGCTTGTAGTTATATTTGAGAATTGTCTGCTAAGAAGCACATACTATGGAAAGGGGTAGTTGTCAGAATCCAAAAGATCCAATTAATTAATAAATACCCCAGTCCCTTGTCCTCCTTCCTCACCCCTAACTCCAATGATAGCTAAAGTAAATACATCCCTGGTGCTTTCAAATAGCAGAAAGTGATCTAGTCATACTAGATAGGAGCTTTTTATACATAAATGAAGTCTTCAAAAATAGGATCTTCTCTAAAAAATATTTATGTTCATTGCTTACACAACTTCTAATGTTAGTTTGTTACATGCTTCACAAGTGAGTTTTTTTATTGAAATACAGTGGTTCTTTAAGATTGTATCCAATTGTTGTCAACCATGGTAGTGTTTTCAGTGCAATCCTTATTCACCCATTAATCTCTAATTAGCCCTGAGGCATTGGATCTATTGTTTTGAGTATAGTCGCCTGCACACAAAAAAAGACTCAGACCCATGCTCAGACGCATGTGACTATATTCCAGACAATTAAACCTAATGATTCAGGGGCTAATTAGTAATTAATTGCAAATAGCTCTTAGTATCTGTTTGTTGGTGGATCATAAAGGATGACTGGCAGCTGAAAATGACAAACAATGTTAGTTTACTGCAGAAAATGCACTTAACTGATAACTAGCCTCAGCATCTTTCAAATGGTCCATGGGTTATGGAATGCTTGGGGAAAAATGTTTGGGAACCACTGTTCTATGTGTATTTCTAGTAATACAAACTGTTTTATTTATTTTTCATGTTTAGTTGCAGAATTTGTTGGCTCGGACAATAGAAAGGTAGTTGGGATTGTATACCAAGCTGCCTTCACTGTGGGCCTTTTAATACTCTCCGGAGCAGCATATGGTATTACTAACTGGAGATGGCTTCAGGTGGCTGTTACATTACCAAACTTTGTGTTCTTGACTTATTACTGGTAAGACAAATCCTATTACCCATATGTAACTATATACAATGTTTTTATTTGGACTTTGTTACTACATGCAATAATTGCTTGATGTATATGACAATGCTAAGCATAACTTGTGCAAAGAATCAGAGCTTGTGTAATTGTTCCAGCAAAAATGTATATTCACTAAGCTTGTTTCATTCTAAATTTAGAATTTAGGATGCTTTGCTTTTGCTCAAACTAGCAATTGGTTTCAGAATAGCATAGAGATTAAGAGAGGGCATAGAGATAATGTTCCATAGTTACAAAACGCTCTTGTTTATCACTTGCGCATGTGCATTGCGAACGCACTAGTTTTATATTACAATGAATGCAAAAAAAATTATTTTTATGTATATGAAAAATATTGACACCAATATGGTTCTCACAATTTGTGCTATATATTTGTTTTGTGGCATTGGATATGGAGTGCTCCCATGATCATCTACCATTCTACCAGCACAATGTTTGCTGTCCCACATAGTCATTTTAAAATATGTTGCACAAAATGTGATCTCTCTTCTTCTCCCACCCCCTACTAATAGCACAATAATCAATGGGGACCCCACCCTCAATTGCAGTGACATTTAAATATCCATTGCAGTGAAATGCTGAGCATTCATCTCACAGATTTATATGTGATCATTTGGATTTCTACTTCTACTTGTAGATTGTGATCTAGCTTTTGATATAGCAGAGGGCTGTGATCTCTCCTCCACTTTCACAGGTGTGTTCCAGAATCACCTCGGTGGCTCATATCCCAAAATAGGAAATCTGAAGCCAAAGTAATAATCCAATTTATTGCCAAAAAAAATGGGAAAACGGTTCCAGATACTTTAGAGGTAAATTAAGAGTGTTATTTTTAATGACATATATGCTACACAACTATATAACTTCTAAATATATGAATCACTAGATGTCCTATCATTTTCTTTTTCTATATGTGCAGTAGTAGTCTTTGTATTTTGTAAAAGGTTCAAATTGATATATGGACATGGTGGTCCAGTGGTTAGGATTTGGTGCTTTCACCCCTGCAACCTGAATTCAATTCCAGTCAGAGAACCAAGAGGTCACAACACCCTGAAGCCATGCAGGGTTGGTTCTGGTCAGTACTTGGATGAGAGACCACCTCGGAATACCAGAAGCTGTATGCTGTGGCCCCCTGGAGAAGGAACCGTTAACTCACTCCAGTATCTCTGTCATGAATACCAAGTGGATTAGCATAGTGTGTTACCGTCCATGAAGTCATGGAGAGTCAGACACAACTGAACAACACAAATACATAAACACATATTTTTATATGAAGCATGAACACAAAATAAAACAAATTTACAGTTAATTCTTTAGCATCTAGATTAATTTTTATGATTCCAACTGCTAGCTTCCTTTCGTCCAGGAGCAGCTGTTTATTGCACAAAAAACAGTGAAGTTTATACAGCGTTAAACAACCGAAGATGCGCAAACATAAATACCCACAATTATAGTTTTTTAGTAGTTCAGTTGTGTTCGACTCTACGTGACCCTATGGACCTCAGCACTCCAGACACATATGAGCTACTGCCCATCTGAGGTCCCTCAGTTCTACATCTTGTATTCAGAGTATACGTTGAAAAAATAAGGTGACAATATACGTCATTGTCGCACTCCTCTCCTAATCTTGAACAATTCTGTTGCTCCATATGAGGTTCTTATAATTTTTTCTTGGTCCACATACATATTCATCAGCAGATGGGTGAGATAGTCTGGCACCCCCACCTCTTTACAAACATGCCACATTTTTTGTGATCCACAGAATTAAAGACTTTAGAATACCTATGAAGCAGAGTTAAATGTTTTTTTTTTTCTGGAACTTCCCTGGTTTCTCCATTATTCAGCGGACATTTGATCTCTTGTGCCTCTGCCTCTGAGGGACATGCTTGCACATGTCGGAAGTTTACGGTCCATATGTTTGAGACGAACTTAAGCATGGCATGAGAAATTAGTGCAATTATTCAATAAATGGGGCACTCTTTTGCCCTGCCTTTTTTTTTGATTGGGTTATAGATTGACTTTTTCCAGCTCACTGGTCATTGTTGAGTTTTCCAATAGTCATAGACAAAATCCACAATAGGTGAAGGAATAGAGACCACAAAAAGTACTCACATCTTTTTCATGTTACATAGTAATTGAGGCTGAATAAATAATTTTAGTCCATCAACTTCAACCATTTTAGATCTCCTCTGATCTTTATAATATTCAGATTAATTATTAATTGATAATTAATCCAGAAAAAAAGGGCAACAAGAAAAAAATCCCAATTGAAACTCCCTGGATCGATTTTTATAATTGATCCAATTTATATCAATTTATGTAGTCATATACCCTCTTAGACACCTTTTTTCTCGAGAAAATAAGTTTTATTTGGTTAGTCTTTCTTCATAACTTAGCCTCTCCATTCCCCTTACTAGATTTGTTGCCCTTCTCTGTACTTTTTCCAGCTCTAAAATGTCCTTTTTTTGAAGTGGTGACCAAACTTGTACTCCATATTCCAAATGAGGGGGTACTAGGGATTTGTAGAGTGGCAGAATTATATTTGCTTTCCTTGCTTCTATACCCTCCTTAATACATACTAGTATTTTACTAGCCTTTGAAGATGCTGTTTGACATTAAGCACAAATTCTTTTAGGGGGGAAATACATAATTTGCTGATTGAATTACCTTGCACAACTTAGTGTCATAAGCAAAAATTGAGGACTATATAAACAGTGTATAATCTTATAAAGTTTGGTTAACAGTCAGTCTAAGAACAGTCTATGCTATGCTATGATATGCAGAGTGTATAAACAATCAGCTGTCTATTTGATACAGTTTATATGATAATATTAATTAGCAATATAATCTGTTACTCTATGAAAGTAGTAAATAGCAAAATATAGTATAACAATGTATATGGCAGTTAGAATATAGAAATATATATTAAAGCAATATGTATCAAAGTTGGCTATATTGTATCTGAGATTGCAAGCTTATGAACCTTTGTATTTAGGTTTTGCCAAGCTATTATTGGGTTACTGGTCTTACATTGAAATTGATTACATTTAATTTAATTTATCAAATTGGTCAATTCAATCAATAGTTATGTAAAACAGTTTTGTTGATTATGTGATACTAGACTATATATGTTGAGTATTGCTAAGTATGGTTTGCTGTATAGGTGTTTTAATAATTGGTTTTGTAACAGAGTTAAATGGTTACATTATTGAATAAAGTCAATCAGGTGTAGGGAATATGGGCACAGATTGAAATATACTGATTAACACCTACAGTCTGGAATGAAGGTGGTAATTAGTCGTGGTTCTGTGACCACTCCCAAATGGGTAACAGAAGGATTGTGAATATATTTAATTATTTTAACTCCATTACAAATAAGAAAGTTTAAAAAGTTTATACATTACCAATGTATATGATTTCAGGAAAACATGTCTCATTTTAGGATCCCTTCTCAAGATAGTCTGAAGTAATCCCTCTTTGTGTTATTGGTTTGTTAGAAAGAGTTGTAGAGATAGAATAGAATCTGGATATGGATAGATATAGTAAGATATCTTAGAGAAGATATGAAGGGGCATAGGTTAATGCCCAAGAATGACAGTCAGATATGTTCACAGACAGGACTGTCAGGACAGACAGAAAAAGATCAGAGCAATAGACCAGAAAAGACAAGACAAGCAGGAAAGACCAGGAAAAGTGCAGACAAGAACCAGGAAAGACCAAAAAGACCAGACAAGAACCAGGAAAGACCACGATCCTCTTCTCTGCCTATTAGATAAACTATGTCTTCCTCATCATCACAAGGGTGTTTCCACCAATCACAGATAGTCTCCTTCCTGTTCACATGTATAGGTATAATTAGAATGTATATGCATAATACATTGTGTATATCTGTCTCTGCCCACTAGAGAGCGCTCTGGTTACATGTATTAAAATGTATTATTATTAATATGTGTGACCTCTGTCCCAGATCGTGCCTGCCAAGTATTTTGGGCATTAGACTACACCATTTTACTTAATCTTAAGACCTGCTTGAAAATGTTATTTGGGACAGTGGAGTATTGAAGTTACATAGTTACATAGTCACACAGTAATTGAGGTTGAAAAACGACTTTCAGTCCATCAAGTTCAACCTTTTAAGATCTCCTCTGAGCTACAATATGCGGATTGGTTGGGAATTGATCCAGATACTGGTGATCTGACTCCTCCCTGGATCAATACTTTCTAATTAACTAGGATAACCCTGAATACCCTTTTTAATAAAAAATATATCCAGTCCCCTTTTAAAGTTATCTATCGAATTTGCTGTCACCACCTCCCTTGGTAGAGAATTCCACAGATTAACCATGCTTACTGTGAAGAACCCTTTTCTTTCTTTAAGGTGAAATCTTTTTACTTCTAACCACAAAGGATGTCCTCTTCTCAGTTGAAAACTTCTTGGAAAAAAAAGCTCACTTGACAAAGCTGTATACTGACCCTGGATGTATTTATATAATGTAATCATATCTCCTCTTAGATGCCTTTTTTATAGAGAAAATAAGTTTAATTTGGTTAGTCTTTCTTCATAACTTAGCCCCTCCATTCCCCTTAATCGTTTTGTTGTCCTTCTCTGTACCTTTTCCAGGTCTAAAATGTCCTTTTTTATGAAGTGGTGCCCAAAATTGTACTCCCTATTCCAAATGAGGACGTACTAGGGATTTGTATAATAGCAGAATTAAATTTGCTTCCCTTGCTTCTATACCCGACTTAATACATGCTAATATTTTATTTGCCTTTGCAGCTGCTGCTTGGCATTGAGCACTGTTACCTAGGTGGTTGTCCACAAGTACTTCCAAATCTTTTTCACTATTTTATACGCCTATATTTGCTCCATTAAGATTATAAATTGCATGGCTATTTGTCCTTCCCAGATGCATAACTTTACATTTATTCATATTAAATCTCACTGCCATTTAGATGCCCATTCCTATAATTTATGTAAATCCCTTTGGAGGGAAAGTACATCATTATCTGATTTAAATACCTTGCCCACCTTTAGTGTAATCAGCAAAAATGGAGACAATACTTTCCAGTCCCACCTCTAAGTCTTTAATAAATATGTAAAAAAGGAGAGGAGGACCTAATACTGAACCCTACTTACCACATTAGTCAAATCAGAGTATGTTCCATTTACCACAGCCTTTTGCTTCCTGTCTTTTAGCCAGCTCTCGATCCATGAGCGGATATTTACTGTAATTCCTGTATTCAAATAATTGTGGTAAATAAGAGAACAAAAATAGCCTATGGATGGATGGTTACTCTTTAAGAGCTATTGGCATACAATGTCCCATATTTATAACACATTAAATCTTCCCTCATATGGCAAAATTACTTTGCTAATCCTTGGGAAGATGAAAAAAAATTGTTTTTATAGCTCAAAAAAGTGAAATTTAAAACCAATCTAGAAAAAAGCACACCTTTAGTACTCTTATGGTTATCAAAAAAAGTATTATAAATAGTAATATTACATATATACTAGTAAGGAATATATGGAAAGAACTTTAATTACTATAATAGTTGTTAAATACTATACTCCTTTATTGCCTTGGACTACTGTATGTCATTAAAGCAGACTAGCAATTCTGAGTAGTCAAAAAGGAGTCAAAAAATGTACCATAGTTAAACATAATAGAAAATAATTTGTTAATATCTAAATCAACATAACCAGAGTACTTGCGCTTCTGTAGAAGTAGTCCCGACGGTCCCGTTTCGCCCTCCTTAGGGCTTACTTATGGGTAATTCCTGTATCCCTTCATTTGCAGTATAGTCTTCCATGAGGCACTGTATCAAAAGCCTATGCAAAATTCATTCACTGAGTTGCCTTGATCCAAGTTCCTACTAATCTCCTCATAGATACTAATTAGTTTTGTTTGGCATGACCTATCTCTCATAAATCCTGTTTAAATAGACATATTCTTGTATATTATACCTTACTAACCCTTCTAAAAGCTTTCCCATGACAGAAGTGAGGCTCACTGGTCTATAATTCCCTGGATTTGCTCTTGCTCCCTTCTTAAATATAGGTATCACCTCTGCTTTTTGCCAGTCATCTGGTAGCGACCCTGTGTTGAGTGAATCTTGTAAAATTAAATATAATGGTTTGGCTATTACAGAACCCAGTTCCCTCAGTACCCATGGATGTATTCCATCAGGACCTGGGGCTTTATTAACATTTATTTTCTTCAACCTCTTCTGGATTTCTTCCTGCGTTAACCAATTATTTGGTGAAGGTAGTGTAGCCCCATTATGTTGCAGTGTCCCAACCAGTGGTACCTCCCTTGTGTATACCAAAGAAAAGAACCTATTTAACTCATCTGCCTTTTCCTTGTCATTAATTATCAGACAGCCTGTTTCACATTGTAATATACATATAGCTCCCTTCCTTGCCTTCTTCCCATTGATATATTTAAAAAATATTATTAGTTATTGTCACAGACCCCTTTTTCTCTGCCTGGGTGTTGGGCCATTGAGCCACCATAAAAGCACATACTGCTTGGCTTCAGCAATGGATTATCTGCATAAACTCCTCTATTGTCTTTGTAAATCTGCTTTGTTCCATTGTTTGCCAGATAAAGTTAATCATGTCTGATATGTGAGCCGGCAAGATGTGTATTGGAGGTTAAGCTTATTACTCTCAGGAAACTACTGTTAGACTCCACGTGGTGTTCATTTCTTGTGATTGTCTGCCACACCGTCTCATTGTTACATTGTGTACACCCCCTCTGTGTCTAACTGATGTCATTTCAAATGTTACTGTCATTTAAAATACAAAGCAGTTTACTCTGAGGCATATAGAAATTGTATGTTCTTATTTTGCTCCTGGTAGCTGTGATACTGAACCTATCCACCCTCTAAGTAACCTGTCCTAGTCACTATCACAGGAAGGTTACTTGGACTCCTGGAAGTGCTGATTACTGACAGAAAGGCTCTGACTGATACAGAAGCCAGATTTAAGGGGACTGGAGATGAAATTTTAAAAAAAACCAACCTGTAGTCTGTAGCAGGTGGCTCTGGACTTGTTTAGCCCCTACTCTCGGATCGTCACAGTTAGTCTTACTCTTTTTTGCAACTAATTTTTCATTTTCTATTTTAGCCAGTCTAATAACCCTTTTGCAAGCCTTATTGATTTCCTTGTACTTACTTAAGGCAGTCTTTGTCCCCTCTTGTTTATATAATTTAAATGCCTGTTTTATACTCCAGATCTTGATCTTTAAATCATTTTTAAGCCCCATTGGATGTGATTTACTCATTTTACTTTTATTCCCACATGGTATGTGGTGATAAGTATGTATATTTAGTAAGTATTTCAATGTTGTCCATTTATGTTCAGTATTTTTACCCACCAGTTCTTTGTCCCAGTCTATACGTTGTATTGCTGCCCTTAAACCATTCACATCTGCTTTTTTAAAATTAAGAATTTTTGTTGGCCTTCTACAGTTTTTTTTTACTTTCAATCTCAAATGAGACTGTGTTGTGATCCCTGTTTTCCAAAGGTTTCCCTATTTCAACATTTGATACCATATCGATATTATTTGTGATAACTAAATCCAAGATAGCCTTGTTTCTAGTAGGTTCTTGTATAACCTGGGCCAGATAATGATCTCTGAGTGTATTCAAGAACGTGCTCCCCTTAGCTGAACTGCTGGTCTCATTTATCCAGTCTATTTCAGGGTAATTAAAATCTCCCATTATTAGAACTTGCCCATGCTTAGCTGCATTTCCAATCTGTAACAATAATTGCATTTCCTCGCTTTCAATTATATTTGGGGGTATATAGCATACTCCAACGAATATTCTTTTGGAATTTGCTGCTCCGCTATTTAACTGTACCCACAAACATTCAACATTACGCTAGTTCCAGCATAAATATCTTTTCTTACTTTAGACTTAAATTCAGACAAATCCCTCCTCCTCTTTTACCATTTCCCCTGTATTTCCTAAAAAGGTTATAACTATCCAGATTAACAGTCCAGTCAAGAGATTCATCCCACCATGTTTCCGTAATGCCTATTAAATCCTATTTTTCATTAATTGCCAATAATTCTAACTCTCCCATTTTCCTGGCACGCTTCTGGCATTAGCAAGCATACACCTTATGTTTGTAGTTTTGAAGTGCCTGCCTCTGAAGTGAGATGCGTATGTCTCAGAACACACTATTTTGATATATTTGTAACGTTTCATCTTGAAGACTTTCTTACCCATGCAAAAATATCTAAGACTTGTCCTGGCCAAGTCTTGGTTTTATAAAACCTATTTACAAACTTAGAGGTTTATTTCATTTTAACAGGAAAATGTTCTAACTCTTCATATGTTAAAAATGTATTGTTGTTGTTGTTTAGTCGTTCAGTCAAGTCCGACTCTCTGTGACTCTGTGGACCACAGCACGCCAGGTGCATCTCTCAGTCCTTGCCCCTCTGAGCTACATCAAGTTCATGTTTATTGCTTCAGTGACCTCATCTATTCATCTCCGCCTTTTTCTTATGCCTTCAATCATTCCCAGCATCAGCGTCTTTTGCCGCCTCATAATATGGCCAAAATATTTGAGCTTCCGCCTCATCATCATACCTTCAAGTAAACAGTTTCTTGATTTCCTGAAGTATTGATTTATTGGATATTGTTGCAGTCCAAAGGACTTTAAGCAGTCTTCTCCAACACCACAATTCAAAGGTTCAGCTCTCACATCCGTAGGTGACTACTAGGAATACCACAGTTTGAACTAGGCAAACCTTGACGTTGAGCAGCAGGCCAACATTTGCACTCTCTTCTTTTACCCTCATCAATAAGTCCTTTAGTTCCTCCTCACTTTCAGCCATCAGAGTAGTATCACCGATATCATCAAGATACAACCTTGTCCCACTCCTTTTCAGATCTTGAACCATTCTGTTGTCCCATGTTCAGTTCTGACCGTGGCTTCTTGGTCGACATATAGATTAGGAGGGGGATGAAATTATCTGGTACTCCCATCTCTTTAAGGACATACCGCATTTTTTTGTTATCCACACAGTCAAAGGCTTTAGAATAGTCTTTGAAGCAGAAGTAAATGTTTTTTTTGGAACTCTCTTGCTTTCTCTATTATCCAGCAGACATTGGCAATTTGATCACATTTGCCTCTTCCTCTGCGGAACCCGGCTTGCACATCTGGTAGTTCCTGGTCCATACATTGTTGGAGTTGAGCTTGTAGAATCTTAAGCATTACCTTGCTGGCATGTGAAATGAGTGCAATTGTTTGACAATTGGAGCACTCTTTGGCACTGACTTTTTTGGGGATTGGGATGTAGACTTATCTTTTCCAGTCTATTGGCCATTGTTGAGTTTTCCAAATGTGTTGGCATAAGGCAACTAACACCTTCACAGCATCATCCTGTAGAATATTGAATAGTTCAATTGGCATTTCATCACCTTCTGCAGCCTTATTATCAACAAGACATCCTTCACTCTCCAAGATGTCTGGCTCCAACTCATTGGACAAATTATTGAGGCCATCTCTGCTGTTAAGAGCCTTCCTGTATAGATCATCAGTGTATTCCTGCCACCTTTTCTTTATCTGATCTTCTTCTGTTAAGTCCCTGCATATTAACAAGGGATATTATTTATTTAGTTTTCCCTCTTTTCTTCAGTTTAATTTTCAACTCATGGTCTAAGCCGCAGTCAGCTCCAAGTCTTGTTTTTCTGACTGTATAGAGCTCCTCCATCATTGGCTGCAAAGTATATAGTCAATCTGATTTCTATGTTGTCCATCTGGTGATGTCCATGTGTAGAGTCGTCTCGGAGGCTGTTGGAAGAGGGTGTTTGCCACGACCAGAGCATTATCTTGACAAAAGTGTACTATTCTCTGACTTCATTTTGTATCCCAAGGCCAATTTGCCAGTTATTCCAGGTGTCCATTGGTTCCCTAGTTTAGCATTCCAATCTCCTATGATGATAGTAACATATTTTCATGGTGTTATATTGTGGTGTTATGTTATGTCATGCTGAATGTCTTTGTAGAACTGGACAACCTCAGCCTCTTCAGCATCCGTGGTTGGAGCATAGACTTGGATTACTTTGATATTAAATGGCTTGCCTTGAATTTAAATTTAAATCATTCTGTCTTTTATTGGGTTGTAACCAAGCACTGCTTTAGCCACTCTTTGATTGACTAGGATGGCTACTCCATTTCTTCTGCGGGCTTCTTGATTACAGTAGAAGGTCTGGTGATTGTCTGATGGGAAATGTTCCATTCCAGTCCATTTAAGTTCACCAATTCCCAGAATATCAATGTTTAACCTTGTCATTTCATTCTTTACCACATCTTGTTTGCCTTGGTTCATAGTTCTAACAATCCAGGTTCCTATTCTGAATTGATCTTTGCAGCATAGGACTTTCCTTTCCCCTCCAGACACACCCGCAGCTGGGTGTCCTTTCGGCTTTGGCCCAACCACTTCATTAGATCTGGTGTTACTTGTACGTGCCCTCTGCTCTTCCTCAGTAATGTGGTAGGCACCTTCTGACCTAAGGGGCTCATCTTCCAGTGCCATATGGTTATATCTCTGGTTGTGCCTGTCCATAAAGTTTTCTTAGCAAAGACACTGAAGTGAGTTGCCAGTTCCTTCTCCAGTGTACCGCAATTTGTCTGACTTCTTTGCCATGACCTGCCCATCTTAGCTGACCCTACATGGTATAGCTCACAGCTTTATCGAAGTACACAAGCCCCTTCACTACGACAAGGTAGCGATCCAGAAGGGATAAAAAAGTTTTACTATAAGTGTATGTGTATGTTTCCAATAGTAACAGCAATACCAAAGGACAACCATATAATGTAGCTAATATTTAGGCCTAACCTCTTTCTTTAACCAACAAAATCCACAACAACACAACTGATTATAATCTCGAAAGTGTAAGGAGAAATAAGCTATATATATATATATATATATATATATATATATATATATTTATATATATTTTATTGATAAACGCTAAAAGATGCACAATAGGTGTGCATGGTTCCATAAAAATATGTATAAAAAAATATAACCATCTACTCTGACATAATATAATGTGTATAAAATGTCCCAAATGAAAAACAATTATTGTGTATTGCCAGACTCAGTTTTTTAATTAATTATAAAAAACAAAACAGTAAATAATAGGAAGACACTATGAAATAAAAGGTTTTGTGAGTTGCAAAAAAGCATAAGAAGGAATCATAATCTAGCTCAAAAAAGTGCAACAAATGTGAAATGCACCAATATGCATCTTATTACAAATTAAAAAATTACAGGAGCTCTGTTTGTGTAATACTTTGAAGAAATAGCAATGAGCTGAGTGAAAATGGGTAGGCAATAAGCTTATCCATTGAATAGTATACTAATAAAAAATAACTACACTAAAAGTAAAAAAACTTAAAATAAAATATAATATAAAATGAAAACAATAATAGTGATTTTTACCAAAAGGAAGTACTCAAAAAATAATAAAAGCATAAATGTTGGTCTGATAGACAGTGATAACAGATACTAATTATATGGGCCTCGATTCAATTGAGCTATTGTTGTTTACGTGAGCCCATAATGTAGCCTGCAAACTAATTTGCTATTCAGTTGGTGCCTTTTAGCAACCGGCAAAAGATCTACGTGTTACAGGCTGAAAATCTCTGTAGTTGTCAAAATCATAACATACCGTCTGTGCCTATGTTCTTCCAAGCCTGCAAGAGTTGCAATCGCTAAAATCGCAAATCGGTATTCAATTGCTACAATTCCTGAAGCCTGCAAATATTTTCACACCTGTAAATGACAAATGTAGAAGAAAATACGATGAGTACCAGATAGGACTCCCCATGGGGTTAAACACCTGATCGTAGCACTGTAAATGCAAATAAAAATTCAATACTACACTTTAAAAGATGGGGAAATCGATGAAAGACATTAGAATAAATTGCACAACAGTCTCAAGCTTGCAAATCTGCAATTCATTTTTTTTTTTATGTTTAATTTCGGTGTTATATCAATTTTGAGAATCAATGAGTTAATACATATCATGTATCCACCCACTTGGACTAGAACCTTTCCTTCATTCATTTTTATTATTTTGTACATTAAGGGATTGCAAGTCTGATCGCATATTGGACCCTAAACGCTAATTGACATGTAACCTTCATGTTTTACTAACGTAATGATGATGGTCTCATTTTCTTTTAGCTGTTTCTAAATCGGGAGTTATGGCCTTGTTTAATTGATCATGCTCTAAATTGCTACATTCGATTGCAAGGTTTACGGTTTCGGCTTTCAACCCATGAGTTCAATTGAATCGTTCTGTAATTGTAGCAAATCTCAAGCCTGCAGACATATGGCCTGTACAACACAAACTGCGGGCTTGCAATTGAATAAGCCCCATGGTGTACTAATCGTAGTGTGAAAATAAATAGGGACAATGCAATAGAGAAGTAATGATATAACATTGTGCATCAAAAATCTTCAAACGGCTTCAATCCTAAGAGATACTACAAATAATTCCTATGTTGCAAGACATCTATTAGATTTGCAGTATATTCCGCACTTTAGCTATTTAAATATACTTGGTCGACAAACACTGTCATATCTGTTGGTATTGTATGCTTTCTTATATGCTTGGTTGAAAATATTTTTTGAGTAACCTCTCTTATTAAAGCGCGATTGTAGAGTCACGCTCTCCTCCTTAAACAACTGGATATTGGAACAATGTCTTCCTGTTCTCAAGTATCGCCACAGGGTAATCCTTTTATAGTGGCCTTAGTATGTAGAATATCAGCTTTCTACAGGCTCACATCACATTATATTTCACAGTGACCTCATAATGACCTCTTCCTAACAGTATTTACTTTCATTCATTTTTATATTATTATAAACTGAGTCTGGTAACTCTGTGTTGAATATCCTTACAGAATTAGACAACTTCAACCGCTTCAGCATCCATCATTAGAGCATAGACTTGGATATCTGTGATATTAAATGGCTTGCCTTTAACTCACATTGACATCATTCTGTCATTTGTTGGGTTGTAACCAAGCACTCCTTTGGCCACCCTTTGATTGATTATGATGGCTACTCCATTTCTTCTGCAGGATTCTTAACCACAGTAGAAGATCTGATGTTTCTCTGATATTAAATGGACCATTCAAGTCCATTTGAATTCACTAATTCCCAGGATTTTAATGTTTAATTGTGTCATCTCCTGTTTGACCACGTCCAGTTTTCTTTGTTTCGTAGTTCTAATGATGCAGGTTCCTATTCTGAATTGTTCTTTGCAGCATTAGACTTTTCATTCCCTCCCTTCCAGACACCTCCATTTTAAGGTGTCTTTTCAACTTTGATCCAACTACTTCATTAGATCTGATGCTACCCGTACTCACCCTCTGCTCTTCCCCAACAATATGGTTGCATCTTCTGACCATAGGGGTTCATCTTCTGGTGCCATATAGTTATGTTTCTTGTTGTCCTTATCTATAAGGTTTCGTGGCAAAGATACTGGAGTGGGTTGCCGTTCCTTCTCCAATGGACTGCAATTTGTCTGACCTCTCTGCCATTACCTGTTCATCCGGGGTGACCCCAGGGTAATATTAACTTACGTCTGTACCTTTGAAACTGTACCTTAATTAGTACATTGTTTTAAAAGAAGGTTTAGGGATTGTGTTATCTCTCCAGGGAAACTATTGTGCAAATTTCCAACAGCTTCTTTGTAATACAATCTGCAAATATATATAAATATATGTACATCAAAATGTTTTAACATGAACTGCTAATATATATTACAGGATATCCAGTATCACATATTATAATTGTCAAACTGCGAGTTGTTGTCACGATTTGCAAGCTTGCAGAACTGTGTCCCTCGCGAAGCGAGAGACGCAGTTTGCGCCGAAAATTTGGCCCTCGCAAAGCGATGGCCGCATTTGTAGAGGTGGCGGCTCCCACGTCAGCTACAATGAGCAGAAGGCTCATTGCAGGCCGCAAATACAGACCTCGCGAAGTGAGTGTTCGCATTTGCGGAGGTAGAGGCTCTATGGCGCCTCAAACTCAGTAAAAACCCAGAAAAGCGAGATTTTGGAACAAAACAAAAGAGCAGCGGGACTTAGAAAAAAAAATAAAAAAACATAAAAAATCATCACACACACTATGGGGGGACAGCCAGTAAAATTTAATTTGGGTTTGGATACTTGAAAATTGGCTAAGCGAGAAATAAAATGGCGGCCGAAGAAAATTAACACGAGGCTACATGACCCCGAAATGTGCAAAACACCAACAAGGACGTACAACTTTTAAAAACAAGAATAACGACCCGCGGAACTTAGAAAAAAATAATACGAGGCCAAAAAATACAAGATTAACGGCCGAACCCCGCACATCGAAAAACACGAAAAGCACAACAACAACAAAATACAACATAAAACAAACATCGCACACAGCATGGGGGGACAGCCAGGACGTGTGGGAGTGAGGTTGCATGCCAATTTAAGTTGCATTGAAGAAGTTTTGGCACTTGAAAATTGGCTACGCGACAAAAAAATGGCCAACGAAAAAAATAAAAATGAAGCTAAAGGAGACAGAGCCGCAAAAATCACCGCCAGGCACGTACGAGTCACACAGGAGCGTAGGAGATACACAATATACCATTACAATGGGAGGAAAATGCTTGCGTGCCAAGTAACCGATATAAAAAAACGCCATTTTACAAAACTAACTTGCAACTAATAACATTAGGATTCTAAAATGCTGCTTTACCCGCCAAAACAAACGCTTAGCCCTCGTGCACGCTATTTACACTGCACACTTGCCACATTGCTGACACTTTCTCCTCAGATGATCTACACTTCAACTGTACATTTTATGATGCAGGAAAATACAAATAGATTGTAAGCTCTTCAGAATATTGATTGCTGCATATTACATATAAATAGGTAAAGTATATTATTTTTTTAATTCATATTACTTTATTAATTCACTGTACTCACTTGTTTTTGGTTGTACATTGTACTTATATATCTGTCTTTGTGATAAGCGCCAAAGATGATTGTTGCAAAGCAGGACACTTGAAGTTCACGCGGGGAGATGCTCACAATGAGCACCAAAGGTCTACAAAGGAGCAAAAGCCTTACATTGTGTGGAAAACAGCATTGCTATGCCTTACAATTTTATTGCCGTCATTTTTGATGGGCAAGTCGCTAGTACCACTATAATAAGAGCAACCCTCTACCACAGCATACTGAATCATAGAGTATCCTCAGTATATTGAATCTGGTAGTCTGGAGGTTCATGATAGGCAGGATTGTGGGTAGGCATGGAGCCACTTTGTCAGCCAGCCTAGCAGCCCAACCAGGGAATAGAAGACCAGGGCTCATAGGTAAACAGTAATCGTTGTTCAATCATGGGGATCGTTGTTCAATCATGACAGTTTCCTTCCTCAAAGTTAGCCTAAAACTTAATTCCAGGATAAACTAGACACCTCCTTAATAGCATAGTATAAGGTAGACTCTGACTTATATAATGTACACATAACTATGCAGTATCCTTCCTTTGGGTCATTAAATATAGGGAACAAACTTTTTTCAACCTTCAGTAAACATGGTCTTAACTGCATTGACGTTATTTATGATATACAGTTCTTTTATTTTCAACTACTGTTTTTTTAAACCAGAGTTTAACTGCAGATGAAGATTCTGGTGAAAAACAGGTGCCTTCTTTTATGGACTTGGTGAGGACACCTCAGATCAGAAAACACACCTTTATTCTTATGTACATCTGGTAAGATCTTTAATTTCAACTGTTATAGAATTGTTTACACACTGCAGATCTTCAAATGTGTCCCTGATAACTTGTTAACTGTATATGTTTTTACCATGTATATTACCGTATATACTCGAGTATAAGCCGACCCGAGTATACACCGAGGCACCTATTTTACCACAAAATACTGGGTAAAATGAGTGACTCGAGTATAAGCCGAGGGTGGGAAATGTGCTGTTCCCTGTGTGTCCCCTCTCTCTCCTGTGTCTCTTTTCCCCTCTCCCTTCCCTGTGTCTCTTCCCCCCTCCCTTATCACCCTCTTAAACCCCCCTCCTCATTCTCAACCTCCCTCCTCAACCCCACTCCTCATCCTCAACCTCCCTCCTCATCCTCAACCTCCCTCCTCATCCTCAACCCCCTCATCCTCAACCCCCCCAGACTAAACCCCCTCCTCAACCTGAACCCCCCTCCATAACCTCAACCTCCCTCCTCATCCTCAACCTCCCTCCTCATCCTCAACCCCCTCCTCAACCCCCCATCCTCAACCCCCTCCTCACCCCCCTCAACCTCAACCCCCCTGCTCAACCTCCCTCCTCCTCATCAACCCCCTCCTCACCCCCCCCAACCTCAACCCCCCTCCTCCTCATCAACCCCCTCCTTAACCCCCCATCCTCAACCCCCATCCTCAACCCCCTCCTCAACCCACCCATCCTCATCCTCAACCCCCCATCCTCATCCCCCTCCTCACCCCCGCAACCTCAACCCCCCTCCTCAACCTCAACCTCCCTCCTCCTCATCAACCCCCTCCTCATCAACACCCTCCTCACCCCCCTCAACCTCAACCCCCCTCCTCAACCTCCCTCAACCTCAACCCCCCTCCTCAAACTCAACCTCCCTCCTCCTCATCAACCTCCTCCTCACCCCCCCTCAACCTCAACCCCCCTCCTCAACCTCCCTCCTACTCATCAACCCCCTCCTCAACCCCCCATCCTCAACCCCCATCCTCAACCCCCTCTTCAACCCCCATCATCATCCTCAACCCCCCCATTCTCATCCTTAACCCCCCCATCCTCATCCCCCTCCTCACCCCCCCTCAACCTAAACCCCCCTCCTCAACCTCAACATCCCCCTCCTCATCAACCCCCTCCTCACCCCCCCTCAACCTCAACCTCCCTCCTCCTCATCAACCCCCTCCTCAACCACCCTCCTCAACTTCTCTCCTCCTCATCAACCCCCTGCTCACCCCCCCTCAACCTCAACCCCCCTCCTCCTCATCAAACCCATCCTCCAGAAAGTGAGGAGGGGGTTAAGGAGGGGGTTGATGAGGAGGGGGGAGGGAAAGAGACACGGGGGGGTACAGAGACACGGGGTGGTTAGAGAGACACGGGGGGGGGGGTTAGAGAGACACTAGGGAGAGTGACTCGAGTATAAGCCGAGGGGGCCCTTTTTAGCCTTAAAAAAAGGGCTGAAAAACTCGGCTTATACTAGAGTATATACAGTAATTTATTAATGTGAAAAATGACACCAGCAAAACACAGTTTTTGACACATGGAAAAAGGAAGGTGTTTCTACAATAACTTTTCACACTGAATTTAACTATGCTACCAGAATTTTGCTATTACCAGCAGTATATTTATTTTTCAAAATAATGTTTTTTTTGTCCGTTTTATGTATTTGAAGGTGGTTGGTAAACATATTGTCAGGAGGGTGCAGGCAGACAGCAGCCAGACAGACTAGCAGACATGTATTGCATTATGTTACATCATAATCACAGCACTAGTCTGATAAACCTATGCCAGTAGTAAGCTGGCATTCACTGTGTACGCATTGCACTAGCTTGGGTTCTCTTTTGTCTTTTGATTAATGTGCAGCTGTGTTGTGGTTGACACTGTGTCATTATGGCAAGGAAGTGTTTACACTTCACAGATACTCTCTGTTATGTGTGGGTAATTGACTTTTAAAGCTCAATGAAATATCATTTGACTTATTAAAAGAATGTATGAGCTATATTTTAATTGCAAAGTAGGCAACCAAGATAAGAACAGGATCCCCTATTTGCTATGTCACCTGTTTTAGGCTTCTGACAGGATAGGTAAATGGTTCCCACCATATGCCATTTGCAGTTCCCATGGTTTGGAGGCAACTCAAAGAACATCAGAATGCCAATTTTGCCTAACAAACATAACAATAATAGTATCTAAATCCAAACACACAGTTACAGTGCCTTGCAAAAGTATCCCCCCACCTTGGCATTTTTCATGTTTTATTGCCTCACAACCTTAAATTAACATGCATTGTTTTAGGATTTGTTGCATCATTTAACATGCCCACAACTTTGAAGATGTGTTTTTTTTTTTTTATTGTGAAGCAAACAACAAATAGGACAAAATAACAGAAAAAGTCAATGTGCATAACTATTCACTCCCCTAAAGTCAATACTTTGTAGAGTCACCTTTTGCGGCAGTCACAGCTCCAAGTCACTTTGGATAAGTCTCTATGAGCTTGTCACATCTTACCACTGGGAATTTTGCCCATTCCTCCTTGCAAAACGGCTCCAGCTCCTTCAAGTTGGATGGTTTGCGCTTGTGAACAGCAATCTTTAAGTCTGACCATAGATTTTCTATTGGATTGAGGTCTGGGCTTTGAATAGGCCATTCCAACACATGTACATGTTTTCCCTTAAACCACTCAAGTGTTGCTTTAGCAGTGTGTTTGGGGTCATTGTCCTGCTGTAAGGTGAACCTCCGTCTTAGCCTCAAATCACGCACAGAATAGTACAGGTTTTGCTCAAGAATATCCCTGTATTTAGCACCATCCATCTTTCCCTCAACTCGGACCAGTCCCGGATGCTGAAAAACATCCCCACAGCATGATGCTGCCACCACCATGGGGATGGTGTTTTTTGGGTCATGTGATGTGTTGGGTTTGTGCCAGACATAGCGTTTTCTTTGATGGCCGAAAAGTTCAATATTAGTCTCATCATACCAGAGCATCTTCCTCCATACATTTTGGGAGTCTCCTACATGCCTTTTTGCAAACTCAAAATGTGCCATTTTGTTTTTTGATGAAAGTAATGGCTTTCTTGTATTCACTCTGCCATAAAGCCCAAGTCTATGGAGCGTACGGCTTATTGTCGTCCTATGTACAGACACTCCAGTCTCTGCTATGGAACTCTGCAGCTCCTCTTAATCTGCTCTCTATACTGTTATTACTATTGTACAAGAGTTCAGTGGCCCTGTTTTCTGTAGCATTTCACTTACAACTAAGGGTGATTGCTTCTTCTTGGTGTAATTTTTTAGTGTGAGCATTGTTGACTCTCTCTCTCTCTCTCTGAACTACATTTTTTGTGCTACTGAGTACTGCATTTAAAATAGATATCACTATGTTGAGGTTAATCTACAGCATTGTATGGCTTCTTTACTACTTTCCTCTTTACTGCATTCCCTAGAATAAGTGATACTGAAATTAAAAAAGGCATTTTTGTGGGCCCTAAAATAAGAGATTTAATTCAAGATGGAAAATGAGAAGATCTGTTAAACCGAGTTGAAAAAACAGCGTGAAGATCGTTTACTGAAAGTTTTTTGGGGAAATTTTAAAGCATAAAACTACCATGTCATTCCCCTTCTGGATTGCTACCTTGTTTTGGTGAAGTAACTTGTGTAGTTCAATGAAGCTGTGACCTATATCATGTAGGGTCATCTAAGACAGGCAGGTCATAGCAGAGAGGTCAGACAAATTGTGGTCCACCAGAGAAGGAATTGGAAACCCACTCCAGTATCTTTGCCAAGAAAACCATATGGATAAGCAAACCAGAAACACAGACAAATGTGCCTGGGTGCTGCAGTCCATATGGTCATCAACAGTCAAACATGAGTGAAGGACTGAAAAACAACAACCATGTACAACCATGAACATTCATTCAAAGTTATGAGATGTAATATGACCCTTATAATTAATTTCTTGGACTTCTTTCCTGAGAATCTTGGTGCTGTCAGTGACAAACATGGTGAGTGTTTACCACAAATCTGAATGACCTAGTGCAGTCAAAAATCAAAATATGCCCCTGATTAGATATGTGTATTTTTAATCTGGGTAGGCTAATGATATGCATCATATGGTTGTTTATTTCATTTCCTCAAAGACCATTTCCAAAAATATGCAACCTGTGCCCAAATTATCTGTCACAACGGTAAAATTAAAATGCAAATACTGCTGGTGGCAATATATCTAAGTAAATCAGTCACCAAAATCATAGATCATATTGTCAACAAGGCAGGGTTTCAGAAAGTAAATGTATATGTAGCACACGTATTATAAATATAAGCCCCAAATACAGAAAACACTGATGGAAATGACTACAAGAGATACCATAAAAAGTGCTGAAATCACATGCAGCCACATGAAGAATATTTTTTGTATTAATATACACAGGGGTGGAGCTACTGCAGGCACACAGCACTCAGGCTCACTCTATACATATACAGAGCCCTCCATTCACTAGTTTTGCTGCTGGCTGTATACATTAGATGGAAATAATTTTTTTATAATTGGTGCATTATCTGAAACAGTATCTTAAAAAATAACAAAGAAAAATATAAAAGCTTGATATGTTTGATAGTGCCTGACTGGTTTATGGTAAAGCACAAAGCTTTACCATAGAGTCTACATCATGGATGTAGGAGCCCAAAAAAATCTGGGGGGGATAATTCAACTCTACTCCCAGGACAGGAACCAGGGGCTTCCATGGGAAAGACATACTGTGCCCCCTATTCATTTAATCTGGAGGGGGGTTTTCTCCCCTCCCCATCCCCCAGTTCCCACACCCCTGGTCTACATTGCCATCATATTTTAATGGCTCCCATCTTGTTCCTCTAGGTTTACTTGTGCTGTAATCTACCAAGGCTTGATCATGCACATGGGAAATACAAGTGACAATATCTATCTTGATTTTTTCATTGCTGCTATGGTTGAATTTCCTGCAGCCATTTTAATTATAGTTACAGTGGATCGTTTTGGCCGCAGATATCCATGGGCTATTGGATGCATCATAACTGGAATTACTTGCCTAGTTACGGCATTCATCCCAGGTGGTAAGTTGGACTGATGAGAACTCCCAATGAGGACTCCCAATTAAAATATTATTTGTATAGTAGATATTAATGTACCTATAAAATTTACTGGCATGCAGTTGAAGGACAACTGCAGTTCAAGAAAATAGACAAGCATGTACCAGCTTTGTAGCATTTTTTTTATTCATGTGTAAAGAAATTAATTTTGTGTGTGTTACATCACATCACATTACATTTTTTGTAGCTATCAGTGAAGGGTGAGAAACAAATAGGTAGATGTACAGATCCTTTATTTGAAAACTGGATAAGATTGAAATGACACCCCTCTCCCCCATTTGGCCCAGCATCCACACCTTATATCACTGAATGCAACCACAATTGCTGTATGACTTTTTCCTGCTTAATAATGCTGTTAGACAGACAAAGTTTTTTAACATATTTTTTTTCACTGTGCAAAGGTCCTTTAACAGGGCCCACCAGCCAATGGAGATGAACTTGGAATGTCTGCTTTAAAATGTATCATCTCCTGCTTTAGCAAAATACTTGTTAAACTTTAAACTTTAATGTTTGCCTTGGCGTCACTATGCTATGAGTAATATTCTATTTTACAGGTGTATTTAGGCTGGCATCCTTGATATACGATTCAAACACAGTATTGTGCGTAAATAAAGTCCTGTTTTACAGCAGTGCGACAAAAGATAGACAACAATTTTGATTAAACATATTAGCTAGAATGAGGCATAGGATATTTTCCCTATTAGATATGTATACAGTTCCATCTGAACATGATTCTGACAGAAAGTGCTGTCAAGTTTTCTTTAATAACTATAAGCAGTTTATACAATCCATCCTTTGATACAGCTAATTTATAGAGGCAGTGTATATAAAACTAATGACATAGGAAATATGGTACAAATACTACTACTGTACTAGGTTTTATTCATGTGTAGGACCTTACAGTGCTGCAGTTTCCTAAAATGTCTTAAGATACTAAAATTGATTAAAAAAAAGTTACTAAACATTATCAATTGACACATCATTTCCCATATCTTCTAATGTGCAATTGGAAAAACACATTACAAAAACTGTATTTAAAGGTTTAAAGTTTAGAACAAAAAGTTTAGACATTGTCATTGTTTTTTAATCCACCGTAGCAATGAGTGTCAGTGGCTTGTATCAATGAATTACTTGGTAGAGAGGTATTTGCCATAGGTTAAAAGGTCTACTATCACCCCAACAGTTGGTTTCATCCTTTTATGCTCTATCGTTATTGCTCTGTAATCTTTATACTACACGGCAATACAGTTTCTCTTCTTAGCTATGTAAAATTTTGGATAAGGATGCAATATGTAAATGTAAATAAATAAAATGTATTTGTATTTTTTTCCCAGGAATAAACTGGCTAAGAGTAACACTGTCATGCATAAGCAGGATGGGAATTACTATCTCTTATGAAATGATATGTTTGGTGAATGCAGAGCTGTATCCAACTTTTATCAGGTAATAATATCAACATTTTTACAGTTTTACTACTATTGGTCCAATGATGTCATCATTTTCATAGACATAAACAATTATTGCAGTTACAAATATGAACTTTGTTATATCAGATTCAAATATAGTGTGATTAATAAAACATAGATTGTATACCATTAAAATGTATATATGACAATTCTGGCAATTCACATACAAAGAACATTTCATACATAGGCAGAACCAAAGAGGAACTTTGCTATAAGGAAGTGAATTATTGATCTAAGCCACTAAGACAGAACATATGGCTTGGTATCAAATGGATCAGAGCTGTTATATCTGCATATGAATTTAAGCTTTGCTTTAATATTGGTAGGCCAAGGTGAACATATCATATCTCATTAAATCTCAATGTAAGGTTTTAGAGTAGAAATTTAGGAATCATTAGGCTGCTAACAAATGTTATTGAATATTACAAGCAAAAGGTAAAAAAACGACTTGATATGATAAAGAGTTACGATCCCTAAAATAGCAAATCGCTATTCAATTGCTACAATTCCCCAAGCCCGCAAATGTTTTCACACCCGTTAACGAAAAATGTAAGAGAAAATCCTATGAGTGCTGGAGAGGACCAGCAAGGGTGTTTAACCCCTGTTTTGCGAGTCTGATCGCATATCGGACCCCTCAACCCTAATTGATTGACATGTAACCTCTATGTTTTACTGACATCATGATGATGGTCTCATTTCATATTGGCTGTTTCAAAATGGGTGGTTAAGGTCTTGCTGAATTGATCATATTCCCGCCCTGAACTGCTTTGGACAAGTGCATGATTTACTGTTTCGACTTTCGGGCCGTAACTTGCGGGCTTGATCAATTGAATAACACTGAATTATAGCAGACGGCCAGCCCGCAGCAGTTCCACAGACATACAAGCTATATACCATGAGATGCTGGCTTCTAATTGAATCGGGCTCTATGTGAACGGCTAACTTCAATTCCCCCATTATCTTAGTATTTATATGTATGCATGGGGATAGTCAAGGGTGAAAGTGAGTGAGGCCACATGTAAGAGAAACTGACTGGCTGTCACTGCTAATGCAAAGAAAATGCAAATTGGGTGGTGAAGCTTGAAGCCAACAGCATGCCAGTTTAAAAGATTTTTCTATTTCAAAATTAGAATTAAATGGGAAAACAAGGTTAAAATTATTTATATATTCATGTGTAAAAAAATAAAACACAAGTAATCCCTTTAAAAGGGAGACAAGATTTTATTCAAAATGTAGCAAATGATGTGTTGTTGTGATGATTGTTCTTCGATCTCCATAAAATCCTCATAATGCTCAACTTATATTTCTTCATTTCCAGGAATCTTGGCATAATGGTTTGCTCATCGATGTGTGATCTTGGAGGCACCATAACACCTTTCATTGTTTACCGATTGGCAGATGTCTGGAAAGAACTTCCCCTTATAGTATTTGGTAACAATGATACATTGTCTTTAAAAAAGACTAATAGAGAATTAATAAACTAGTGGAGTAAAAAGCATTAAAGAATATTTCTTAGAGATTAAACAGCAAAGTAATTTATATTTCATGGATATTATTTTCTTAATCCCTATTTATATAAAAAAAAAAGGTCTTGAAACGTTTCCATCATATTAACATTTGTACTCCTTAATGCTAGATTGCATTTATGACTTGATCACAATAGTAGTGGGAGAGTACCTGCTAACAAAAACTATTGCTAGGTTCCAATTGTCATAACAACTAGCCAATTCATTACATATATTTTAATGGTCATGGATTAGCAATTGTATTTATACCACCCATTGCCAGTTTAAATATATGGATGCTCCTTAATGGATACAATTATTTAGCTCAGAAAACTTCAAGAGCTTTGCTATTGCCTTGAAATGTTTATTGTTACTAAGTCCTGCTAATAAGACTTATTAACAGAACATGAAGGGTGATAGAGATTAAACAGTACTATAGTTGTAAAACAAGTCAAGGTCCTTTAAAATATTTGAATGCAGCATTGTGACAATTATATTAGCCAAAATAATACAGTGTTTTGAAATATTAATATTTTTTTAATTTCCCTAGATGTTGGTCTTCTGTAGCAACTCTAACAATGTGTGAGGAACAGGCAGAAAGCTGTGAAGCTCCATATGATAGTTTCTAGAGCACAAAATATAGCCTGCAGTTCCCTATTGTTCCACAATTATAATTGGGGGGGGGGGGGGGGGGGGGGTGAACAGGTTTATTGACTCCAACACTAGAACAAAATAGTAAAATTTCATAACTTATAATTTACCTTCTAGGGATACCAATATGTTGTATGCAGCATAATGTTTTAAAAGTCCAGTACTTGTTTTATGCATTTTAAAATGTCTAATGTGCGCCAACCCTTAAACGGTCATTAAATAAATAATTAACTTTAATTAATTACATTTATTTTAAATGGTATACATATTTTTTAATGAAAAATCTAAACTATACTGTGATACAGGAAAGCCACAGTTCAATGCTCGCTAAATTTGTCAAATTGTTTCTGTTTTGTCCAGACAACTAGGATATATACAGTGTGTCGGCAGGAGGGCCTCAGGTGTCGGCAGAAGGGCTGGTGTGTTAGGCCATGTTGGGGGATCCTATTGTGTGGGAGGCCATGTTAGGGGACCCCATTGTGTGGGAGGCCATTTTAGTGGACCCCATTGAGTGGGAGGCCATTTTAGTGGACCCCATTGTGTGGGAGTGGTTGTGCCATGCCATGGCTGCAATGGTATCAATGGTAGAAGGTGGCAGTGGTGGCTGTGATGATAGCTGGGGCCAGGACAAGGTAATCAGGTTTGGTGTGGTTGTTTCTTGGCTCCATGACATTCCCATGGAGGGGGCTGGAACAGATGTGCATGGCTATATGATGCATTTGAGGGCCCAGGCAGTGAATCCCACTCCTGAGATGAGGGTGATTGTCTGGATTGTGAAGGGCCAGCTTCTGTGGATGGTCCCGGACTCTCTCAAATGTTCTGCCCTTCTTCGTCAACCACTTCCAGGGGTGGAGTTTGTTCCACCTCCAGTGGAGCCTCCACCTGTGCCTCTGTGTTTGGCCTTGTCCTCCTTGGTACTCAAATGAAGGAACAAACATATTTGAGTTGGTTTCTCTACACAATTAACAGCTATGTGTTTCCATATCCTTGACATCATGGTCACCTATAAATAACTGTGATGCTTGTGTTACACAGATGAACCACGGCCTGCATAATGAGCATTGTGAATTATGGTTCATATGAATATATGTACTGCTGGTGCGATGTGCCATCTGTATGAGAATCAGAAATGTGCTCTGCTGGATCTGCTGTGCAGTGTGTGAGACTGGTCAGTCTGTGACATCTTCGCAGCAATTGTTGTTAACATGCAGCTGAAACATGGTCCATGTTAGGACAGTATATGACATGCACATGCAGTCCTACAGAGTCTGTATCCACATATGCCGCAGTGCGCACACCCATACATGTACTCTCCTTTGAATGTCAAATCAATCTTGATCTAATTGCGAATTTTACTCAGAATCAGTTTTAACTGCAGGTATTGGACAGACATTTCATTGATAACAATTAAGATAATGATATGTTTGCTACTAGGGTTTACATGGTTATTGACGCCCAATATATCTTTCGTCATAACCATAGTGCTTACAGTGCTATTGTATGTCAGTTATCTATGTGTGTGGGCAGGGGTGTAGGAGCCAGAATAACTCTAGGGGATACAGCTCATTGTATAGACCAGCCATTAAAAAGCTTAAATATGAGGGCGTGGCTAGCAGGCACACTGAGTGGCCGCATGGTGCAACTGCTCCTCACCATCTAGGGGGAAAAAGGGCCACAATCTGGGGCTATTAAGCCTAAATAAACCCCAAACAGCTTTGTGGGGATATTAAAGACCCCCTTGAGGATTAGGAGCGGCAAGAGCTCCAGAATTGGAGCACAACAATTGTTTTGAGCCCTTTGGGCCTACTTGGCCGGGTGCCTGCATAGGCACAGTGGGCCATGTGCTCCCTCAACTCCATCTGCAACCCCTGGGCCCCGACACACGGGGGTGACTAACTCTCCCTCACCTACCCAGATCCTCCAACTCACCAGCCGGAGGATAAACTGCGGAAGCGTGGAGCAGGAGGCTGAAGAGGCAGGCTACACACCGGAGCAGTGCCTGACTGGCAGCCATCTTGGGGCTCTGCCTGCACACGGCTCCACACAATTACACAAGGTCACGAGCCTCAAGGTCAACTGGACTCCGCAGAGGGAGGGCCCCGGGACCAGGAACAACAGACAGGTGAGAACAACCTACACAGACAAAAACCACTACACACACATGGCAGAGGTCACATTTAATCTCATTTCCCATAACGTAAAGGGTTTTAATACCCCTTTCAAAAGAAGGAAGGCATTCCTCTTTTACAAAAAGTATAAACCGGCGGTGCTCTTCATACAGGAGATACATTTTGCCCAAGACAAACTACCAAAATACCTACACAGGGAATACCCTACCTTTTACTCAGCCACACAGAAAACCAAAAGAGCAGGGGCCATAATAATAATACATAAATTGTTCCCATTTCAATTAGAACGTAAAATCGTGGATAAGGAAGGGGACTTCATTATCTTAATTGGATCGATACTAGGGAAAAAAATCACCCTTATAAGCCTCTACGCACCCACCACTGCGCCACACAAATCCCTAATCAAACTACTGAATACCTTAATCCCTCTAGACACAGGGAAGATTATTTTGGGGGGAGACATCAATCTCACTCTACAAGCCACACTGGACAGGTCGGGAAATAAATCAGACTTAAGATTTAGTAAGCAACTACAAAAGATTCAAATGCTAATGCAAAATAATAACATAATAGATGCATGGAGGGGACATCACCCCCTGGAAAGGGAATACACCTTCTTCTCCCCCACACATCAAACGTACTCCCGAATAGATATGATATTTCTGGACTCTGGGTTGTTTGACCACTCTAGCAACGCACAAATAATCCCCTGTCCATGGTCCGATCACTCTGCGGTGGCCATCACTTTGAACCTGAACACGGGGTTAAAATCCAAATTTAACTGGAGACTAAATGAGTCCCTTATTGCCATACCAGAAACAAAAATGCAAATACAATCAGAACTGACACGATACTTTGAACAAAATGAAAAACCAGAGACAGGAATAGGCTGGCTCTGGCTAGCCCATAAGGCCTATATGCGAGGATCCATTATAAGGATAGCCACCACTTACAAAAAGACCCTTAATCAAAAAGAGGCAGACTTAACTAAAAAATTACACAAACTAGAGACCTTAAACCAAATGAAGCTGACCCCTACAAGGACAGCGGAAATAGTAAAAACAAGACAAGAATTAGATAACATTCTAACAATTAAAACAGAAAGAATAATGCGCAGATCCCAACACACATTCCTGAAGCAGGCAAACAAATGCTCCCCAATGCTCGCCAGGAAACTGAAAAACAAAGCAACACAACAATCAAATATTCCAAATAAAAACAGCAGATGGCCATATAACCCAAAGCCAATCCAAAATACAAGAAACCTTTAAAAACTTTTACCAGAAAATCTACACATCAGAGAAAACCTCTACAACACATCAGATCCAAAACTATCTAAGTGGCCTAGATTTACCAGAAATATCAACCACAGATCTAGAAGCCCTTAATGCAGAAATTACACTAAATGAAGTCAGGGAAACAATTGACGGAATGAAACTAGGAAAGGCGCCAGGACCAGATGGGTACCCAAATATTTATTACAAGACATTCACTGATCACCTGTCACCATACCTAGCCAAATTATTCAATGCCATACTCAAAGGGGAACAGATAGCTCACAAATTCACACAAGCAAGCCTCATTTTCTTCCCCAAGCCAGGCCGCGATCCCATAGAAGCCAAGAACTATCGACCCATCTCCCTATTAAACGGCGACCTTAAGATACTAGCAAAAATTATGGCCTGCAGAATCTCAAAATTCCTCCCAAAATTGGTACACAAAGATCAAGTTGGTTTCGTGCCGTACAGACAGGCGGGGGACAACATAAGAAGGATAATGAATGTTATGCATATAGCCAAGGCAAACAACAAATCACTCTGCACCATCGCTTTTGACCTAGAGAAAGCCTTTGATTCCCTAGAGTGGGGCTATCTGAAAGGAGTGCTACACAAAATGGGGATCAGGGGAAATTTTCTCAACGTCTTTAACACCCTATACAATAAACCCAAAGCATTCCTGAAACTAGAAGCGGAAAACATAAATTACATCGACATAGAAAGAGGGACGAGACAGGGGTGCCCCTTGTCACCATTACTATTCGCTTTGGCGATAGAACCTCTCGCACAGAGAATCAGGGCGGATGGGGGTATCAAGGGGGTTTGGGCCGGGTCCCACCAATTCAAATGCTGCATGTATGCAGATGACATTCTATGCACTGTGACCGAGCCGGAATCCTCTATACCCCCCCTGCTGGAGACCCTGGACCAATTCGGAATGATTTCGGGATTACAAGTTAATTATAATAAAACTGAGGCTATGGGCTCCAACATTCCGGAACAAACCTTAACTAGACTAAAAACAAAATATAACTTTACATGGTCCTCAGACCAAATCAACTATCTGGGAATAAAACTGACCCCCGACCTGTCTGGGCTGTATGAGGCCAACTATCCACCTATGTTCAAAACCCTATGTGCAGACACAAAAAATTGGAGTAAATTCTCGATCTCCTGGACGGGACGCATAAATTCCATCAAATTAAACATATTACCAAGGCTGTTGTACTTGTTTAGGACCCTCCCTATTCCCATAAAACGAAAAGACTTAGACAAATTTCAAAGGCATCTAACAAGATTCATATGGGGCAACAAAAAACCACGAATTTCAAAGAAGCTGCTATATAGCAATTATAACACCGGGGGCATAGCGTGCCCGGACCTAAAAGCTTACTATACATCAGCCCAACTAGCATTCCTCCCCCAATCCCA
This sequence comes from Discoglossus pictus, assembly GCA_027410445.1. Taxonomy (NCBI): domain Eukaryota; kingdom Metazoa; phylum Chordata; class Amphibia; order Anura; family Alytidae; genus Discoglossus; species Discoglossus pictus. Next base: position 131,549,829 of record CM050165.1, on the reverse strand, counting down.
CTGCGTGGAGCATCAGCCAATCTGGGTATTTGTGGAGAACATACAAATGCACCCACATAAATGGGACAATGTGACATGGTCGCCCGCCATACCACACGCATGCGAGAAACACAGCAACCCAATCATCAGACATATATTACACACCTGGCACAAAACCAACAAGGCACACCACATAACAAGAGGCCTATCAAACTTAACACCCACTTTAAAAATCCCAACAATATGGGATACATTAGACAAGGACTCAATTAACTGGTGGTCCTTGAACAAACTAGACACCCTAGACAAATGGATACAAAATGATAAGGTCCTTACCTTTGACCAGCTCCGACATAACCATAACATCCCATTAAGAGAACATTTCAACTTTTGTAAGATAAAACACTACATAACAACACTTATTAGGAAATGGGGAGCCCCCAGACCAAACTGGCTAAGCGTGATCTGCCAAAAAGCCCCACTCACAAAAGGCATCATAAGCACACTATATGCAGCAATTAGAGAGACGCACAACAACAACACAGCTCCCTTTAAGTGGAAGTGGGATCAAAACATAGGAACCCCAAAAGACGATAAGGCCTGGGAGAAAACCTGCCTCAAACTTGTGAAGAGCCCCCTGAGCTATTCCCTTAGGGAAACATCCATAAAATTCCTCCATAGAGCATATTATACACCTGCAAAACTACACACCATTAACACGATAATCTCCCAACAATGTTTCAGGCAATCCCAGGATAGGGGGACATTCGAACATATATGGTGGGAATGCCCCATAGCCCTAAACCTCTGGAACAAAGTGCTAAAACTAGCCTCAGAGACACTGCATACACCAATCCCTTGGTCAATTGACACATGCCTCCTAGGAGGACCTATTACACATATTTCGAAAAGCCAGAATAAATGGTTTCAGTACCTGATGCTATCAGCAAAAAGCCACATAGCTCAAAAATGGCGAACCCCAGACCTCAGGATACAAGAGGTGATACACAAATTAAATGGCATAATGTTGTTTGACAGATTCACACACACGACTAACAACACATACCCAAAATTTCTAGAAATATGGGGGCATGGACAACCTCCACACAGGCAATAGAAATATAACAAACATAAACACAGATAGCAGATAAACTAGGAGATAAACCAATTCAAGAAAAGTGAACTGGGGCCCCCCCCTTGCCGGACTCCACAGACCAGCGCCAAACGGCAAGACTCAGAGGTAAGTGACCTACTTCAAACTACTGTCTAGTATACATACAAAAACGGTCCCTCGACATGAAAGGACGGAAAGAAGAATCATTAGACACAAGCACACGAATGACACTGTAGTTAAAGTTGTTATATCCAGTTAATTTTATTTTGTATGTTAAAAAAACTGTAACAAGAGGTAGCATATCATACTAAAACCATCAGAGATCTCAAAAACAGGCAAACAACCATGCTACCAGTTTAATGTTACTTAGAAAGGTTAAGAAAAAGGAAAATGTAATGGAACTGTCACTAAATGAAAATGTCACCATCATATAAGTTTACGGTTAAGCAATCTACAACATAAATTTGGCCTGCGAGCCATCCTTGAAACATTAATACTGTATAAGATTTACAACTCTGTGACAATAAAAACTATTGAAACAAACAAAAAAAAAGCTTAAATATACATACTGTACATACAAACATATTAAAATCTGCAGGGTATTTGTCCACCCCCCCCCCCCACCCACCCCAGTTCATACACCTGTGTGTTCACATGTTTGCATATGAGGGTGTGGTGTGGTGATGTATATGATTCTCACATTGCATGGTTCTCGGAACACCCGTGTCCACCTGTCCGGGAAGGCTCACTCCTGCTTCTGGCTCTTTCCACTCCTTCAGAATCTGCTCACATACACAGTATGTGATGTTTGCTTGTGGGCCACCACTGGTTGCATGTGCAGCTCTTGCCTCCTCTGCCATCTTCTTCTTCACCTTTAGCCAGCTGTCGACATACCTGTGTTTGACAGACTTGACACCCCTGTTTGCAACCCCTAATGCAGCAACAGCTGTAGCTATTTCACTCCAGGCATTAGTCTTCTGGCTAGGCCTCACATCCCTCCCACCATGTATGATGCTATAGCGGGCATGGATTTCCCTGAGGAGGATGTCCATCTCCTCTGTGCTATAATTGGGGGCCCTGTACTTTGGCACAACCTCTTGCCCTTCCAACTGTGCCTGGGGTTCCTGGCCTCCCTGTTCTCTCCCTGGTGCCGGTCCCTCATCCCCACTGCCCCCCCCCTATGATCAGGCCACTGACCCTTTGCCCCTACTCCTTGTGTGCCTACATCTGTGGCACATCCACCCCCCCTGCTCTCCAACACATGTACCTCCCCTCCCTCTCCATTTCTCCATACCTCTACCTCTCATCCTCTCCTCACTCTACTCCTCTCCTCACTATTCTCCTCCGGTGTTCCCCTCTCTCCTCCTCCTCCGGTGTTCCCCTCTTTCTCCTCCTCTCCTCACTCTCCTCCTCTGGTGTTCCCCTCTCTCTCCTCCTTTCCTCTCTCTCCTCACTTTCCTCCTCCTCTCCTCTTCCCTCCTGGAATTTATGAAAGGATAAACCAATATAATATATACGTGTATGTGTATGAGGTAAAACAAGAATGTGTGTATTATGTGTATTATAGTAATTGTATGGGGGGTAGGTGGGGGTATGGGGGGTGTAGATGTGCTGTGGCCTACTGCAATGTATAGCTTTGTGTACGTATTAATCTATGTGTGTGAATTATGTGATATCAGTAATTATGTGTGTTTTAAATTAAGGTTAATATATCTTTGTGGTCAAAATTGCAAAAAAACTCACAAAACAGCTCCTTATCTCTCTCTCCAAAGCTCAGAAACCCACCAACGCATAGACCTTTGTATTGACTCGCTCAGCTACAGCACAGTCAGTGATTTATGGTTTGCGTGCCCTTTAAATCCCCTTTCTGCTGCGTTAGTTGCTATTCCTAGCTTTCTATTTGCTCTGAGGCCTGCGTCGCACTCTGTGATTACAGGTTTGGATTGGAAATGTGGCCTGCATCGATTCCAGCCCCCTAACAACTTGCAACCGAGGGAAGAGTTTACAGGCTTGCGGCTCCGGCCTGTTGCTTGCGGCCTTGGTTAATTTAATAAATCTGAAACTCTACCGAATTTCAAGCGCCCAGCCATACAGGCTGTACCACGCCCCCGCTTGGAATTTTATAGGGGCCTATGTCATTAAAACTCAAAAAGGCCTGATGATAGTTCCACAAATTGATCCAAATATGGTCACTTCATAAAAACAAATTAGTTGGCTCTCTTACAATTAGCAGTTAATTCCTATCAAATCAATTTCCAGTGTTTCAACCAACTGTTTATATTGTATTTGTAAACAATAAAAGATATAGTTTAGTCTTTTCTAAAAATGTAGTGCTCTATTCCAGTCCACCTCATAGCAGCGAGAAATAGCTCCCTTGCAACTGCTGGAGCTCTTTTTTCTGCTTACTGGGGAGCCATTCCATCCCTGTTCTCTTAATACTGCCCCTCAACTTTGGTGACTCACATCAAGGCCTGTTTTCAATTGCTCTCTGCTCAATATAGTGTGCACACAGCCTGCTTTCATTAGACACTGAGGCTCAATAGTCTCCATAGTAATACTGCAGAATGGTAGCCAACACACTACACTAGCCATAACATCCTCCCTTTCACTTATCGATCTACATAACCCCCTTCCCATGGCAGGGAACAGGGTACAAATTAATAAAAAGTAATGCAGAGAAGTTTGGACCCCCTATAACCTATGCCTATAGCACACTACCCCCTATGAGCCCTCAATACCCGCTATAAGCAGGGAAAATCACAGGGATTACCTTGACTTCGCCTTATGAGCCAGGGGGACCCCAGGGATTTCCCTGGCCACTTGCTAGGAGCCGTATGAACCCAAGGTATTCCCCCTTCCCACATGCTATATCCAGGGTTCCTCCATCTATCTATAACATAGACACCAATGGCATCAAATAAAATAACGCTACAAAAAATAAAAAATGCACTTAAAATAATAAAATAAATCACATAAAATAAATTTATTAATTAAATAAAATAAAAAATGACATAAAATTAAAGCCAAAAATAAACCTGTAAGGAGTTGAAAACATATTAACCTTCCCTCAATCTTCTGCCCTGCATAAGAAGGCTATCCATATTGCTAGTAAATTCTGGTCCTCTTATTTATTGATTGAAACCCATGTATGCTCATCTTCTGACCCATTGAAAACGACATCCACCTAAAAAATCTGAAGCTCTCTAAAAAAATTTTTAAAAGGTGCGCCTGCTTGGAGGAGCTCCTACACCGACTAATGACTTTCGGCACGCTTTTCAGGCTTAAATAGTATTTTTTTGTGGGTTGTGATTGGCTGAAATATGTGTCAATCATAGTTCCGCCAATCAGAATCATATAGTAGACGTTATCATGCTCATTTATGAATGGGTAATTGTCTAGCCAACCCGAATTCACAGATTGGCATAAGGGGTTATTGTTAAGTACCATGGGAGTCTATGAGGATCCCAATGGTTAGGGTTAATTATACCATGGTATGGGGTTAACTTTAGATGCCATGGAGCTCATTTTAGGACATCTGCATCAAGGTTTCATATTTAGGTGACACAGAGGTCCTTTAAGGACCTCCAAGGCAAATTGTTAATATTTAGATGCCAAGGAGGTAATTACAGGACCTCTGTGACAAAGTGTTACTGTTAAGGACCTCTGTAGCATTGGGCTAATTATAGGTACCACATGATAAGGGGTTTATTTTAGATTAAATAGAGGAACTTAAGGGTCCTCAATGGAGGATTTTGTTACAGGTGCCACAGGTGGGCTGTTAGTGACCCTGGTGATGAAGATTAATTTCTAGCTGCAACTGAGTTATTTTAAGGACCACTATGGCAGAGAGTAACATTTTAATGAGGTTTATAGGGACCCTTTTTGTTATAGATAGATGGACGATCCCCAAGGTTCCCATCAATGGGTGGGCAGCGGGTATCCCCAGGTTTAGAGTGGGTATTGGTGGGTTCCTGGTGATCCCAACAATCATTGTAGGAAGGGGTATTGGGGGTTCCAGGGGATCCCCAGGGTACTTTAATTTAGTGGGTGTTGGTGGGCTCATAGGAAGAGTTGTTAACCCCTAAATGGTGTCATATATGAGAAATCAAGCCTTATACACATCTCAATTAAGGTATTAGGTTGATAATATCTTGTTTGCTTCTCAGATAATTTTTTTGTGCCTCTATGGGTGAGTGAGAGTACACATAGGATTTTTGGACAATCTGAGGAGTTACGGGCATCAGAGGGTAATGAGTATCACTTAAATTTCAGAATGTGATGGGCTTGGTGAAAATATTAATGGGGCAGCTTCATGTGGATGGCAATGGAATTTAAGTTTTTACCCCATTTAGCAGGCAGTTCTGGTAGGGCTAGTCTTTCTGTGTTTTGGAATAGCTAGTTATTGATTTACAAGTCAACTTGACTCGTAAAACAGAAACTCTGAGAAATGAAATGGAGATCATAGTCATTGTTTTTGATTTTTCAAACATGTTTATGCACTGCCACCACTATTTTGTTTATGTTGGAACAGAACTTGTGAGAATACAATGCTGCTAATATATGCTTGTGCAGGATAAAATACACTGTAATACTTTGATTTCTTGTTTTTCATTACGGTTTATTACATGTCCTTGTAAATTCAACACTTAGTTTTTATCATACATTTTCCTTGCATCCAGTGTTCAGTTGGAGGGAGGACATTGGGCACATTGTTACTCTAATGCAAGGATCCACAACCTATGGAACTTGTTTTGAAATTCAGAGGATTACATAAGCCTAAAAAAAACATAAGCATAAAGTGAGGTATGGGCCAGAGGCAAGATCAGGTTCGTAGATGTGATAGGTCTACAAAATCATGAGAGATTGTATCAGGGTTGGAAAGAGAGAGGACATGGGTTTTCAGGGATTTGTGAAATGTTGTCCATTAAGTTACTGTCTTATTTGAAGTGGAACTTTTTTCTAGTAAAGGGGTAGGAGGAAAGAGAAAGAATGGAAGGGGGAGTGGGCACAAGGTGGCAATGAGACTGTGATTGTCAGGAGCTGTTTGGATCTCAGAGCATGCAGTGGCCTAGAGTGATGCCAATAGGAAGAGATTAGTGAAGCAACATATGGAGTACATAGGTATTTGTAGACCATAGCTTGGAATGGAAAAGGCAGCAGTAGTAGACAGGAAGCCATTGGAGTTCGGCTAGAAGTGAGAAGGTGTGGATTTATGGAGTTGAAGGTGATGGTATCAGATGGAAGACCTATGAGGAGTGAGTTGCAGTAGTCAAAGCAGTTGCATATACCAATTTATTAAGTGTAACAGAACCATATTTTGCCGATATTGTAGAGATGGAATCGGCAAGTGCAAGTGACCTAGGATATATGATTAGTGAGAGTTAGAGCAGGATCTACAGTGATGACAAGATTTAGAGGTGTGGAGGTAAAGGACGGATAGTATAGGACTTATGTTTTCAAGTGATTAATGAGGAAAAACATAGATGCCATCCAGGACAGAATGGCAGTGAGATAAAATGAGAAGCAAGATGATCAATCGGGTGTGAATTTTTTTGAATAATAAAATAACCAACAAATGAGAGCAATAGAGGACAAAAAAAAAATTATATTATGTTTCATATCTTCAGTGATATTTCATACATATTGGCTCTTTGTTAACCTGTTATTTAACCTGTTACAGTTTGGCATACATTTGCTATTTAGCCAAAAAGGTTACAGACCCCTTCTCCAATATTATAAGTGTAATAAACTGAAGGGCTAATGTGAGGATTTTTCTTGAGTAAGATGTACAGTAAGATGCAGTATGATACAGTAAGATGTAAGATGGGAGGTTGCAGGCAGGCAAAATAATTTAAAGGGACATGTAAAAAAATGTTTGCTGTGTCACAATGTATTTTCTTTCTTTCAAATAAAGGTCTCAGAGCACAAACACTTAGGCCCTCATTCAATTGCAATTTGGCCAATTGAATATGGCTCTAAATAAGCCCATAACATATTTTTTTTAAATAAGTTTTTAGTTAGGAAACATCTTTTCAAAAGCAAGGTCTTCACTAACTAAAAACTTCTTTAAAAAATATATGCTATGTGCTTATTTATAGCACTATTCAATTGGCCAAATAGCAAATGAATGAGGCCCTTAGTCAGAAGTTTAACTGCTCTTGTGGACTTGCCATCTGCCAGCCAAAGAGAACTACAGACTAAAGTGTGCTCTCTGCATTTCAATGAAGTTTAAACAGGTTTTACTTAATATTTTTTTAAGGAAAAAAACAACTTCTGTATTGTTTAAAACATGCTCTTATGTTTGAGAAAAAACAACTGTGTTCCATGGGCCTCATTCTATTAGCGTCCGTAAATCGGCCGTAAGGCTGCGATTCCTTGCGGGGGTTCTGTTAACTCGCGATTCTATTATACGGCCCCGCAAGGATCTCCCCTTACGGCCGGCCGCATATCTTGGAACCGGCCGTAATCTCAGAAATATAAAAACTCAAAAATAAATTCAAGCCTGCACTGTACAGCTCTGTAAATGCTAGGGATCATATTGGGGGACATGAGGATTAAAAGTAACCCACTCTCAAGCTTGCACATCTGCCCAAACCCGAGTTCAAATTATCTGTTTATTTTCCGGCTGCGGCGTGGGTGTGTCTGAGGTGCTCCAAGCACTCTGGACTTTTTACATGTATATTTTACGGATATTAAAAATAAAATATTTTACGGATTTGAGTACAGGATAATTATGTGCTATTTTTTCTTACACCTAAAATCCCTTTATAGTCTTCTCAAAGTGCAGGATGGCTTTATTTGAGCTATTTTATGTGCTTAATTGGTGCTAGCGAGACCTCTTTCCTGCAAGTAAGCTGCGGCTCGCTTTTAGCCTTGCAGAGAGGTTTCCCGGAGCAATTGAATTGCAAATAGGAATTTCTTACGGCCGAAACTCTTGCGGCCGTTTTAGATCAAAGGCTTTCCTCGGCCGCAAGAGATAGCAAGGCACCGGCCGCAAGCCTGCCGGAGCCCCCGGCCGTAAGGGAATAGAATAGCCGAATAGCTTGCGGCCGGTCCTTGCGGCCCCGCAACGGCTGCGGCCGCTAATAGAATGAGGCCCCATGTCTCTTTAAGAGAAATTTGAGTAATATGAAAAAGGGAGAGAATAGAAGAAGTGCATGGTACACTTAGAAATAAGGGTTCCTGTCACCTACAACAATGTTTCCTGTTTTGTATTGTATGTATACGTAATAGCATCTGTGTTAAAAAAAAACATGGTGAAGTAATTTTGATAATCCCTGTTTTTTTCACTTTTGATGTTCTTATTTTATTCTTTTTTTGTACTTTTTTTCAGCCATACTTGCTGTATTATCTGGAGTACTGGTGTTGTTATTACCTGAAACTAAAGGAAGAGCTCTCCCAGAAACCATTGAAGAAGCAGAAAACATGCACAAGTAAGCTAGAATTAATAGTATTAATTAATTACAAACTTTGATATTTTACCAATACTCTTAATTTTATCTTACAATATAATAGTCCTGTGGTTGGTGCTGATTTAATGGTGCTGTTGAGTATTGCAGTATATCTGTAATTTTATTTATTTTAAGTCCCCTAATTCTTTCAAGGCAATATGTCCTATTAATTTATCATTGACCTCCTGCGATTTTGACAACACTCCCAGCTGATTGGAAATGAACTAACCTCATATGTAATTATTTTACTTAAAATAAACCTAACCTCAGCTAGTTTACAACAGATATTGTTTTAACATTTTTTTTATTAAAATGTATATTGTATATATTGGTATCTCCTACAAAATACTTCTATGTTATTAATATTTTTACTATTATTATTATTATTCCTTTTTTTGTACTTCATTAATATATTCCATAATGCAACATGATTTGCTGGATAAATGGAAATCTCCAGTTGGACTGATAATTCTGAAAGATTCAAAATGGCATAGAATAAGTGCAGGGCAGAAAAGATTTTCTCTCAAAATGGAATCTTAAAGTGGTTAATGCTGAAATTCTGGACTCAAAATACAAATTACTGATTACTACTCCCAAATGGCAACTAGTTTCTTTGTTTTTATAGCACATTTACAAACTGTTCTTTTTTTGTGTGTTTTCTTTTTTTGTAGAGGAATAATACCCACGCATTTTGAATATGCTTTAATTCTGTTTTAAAGAGTGTAATTATTTGGCAATTTGAAATAATTTAGAGTCTTAAGTCTACTTGAGACCAACACTTATACACAATATAAAACTACTTGGAAGTAGGAATAGTATACCACTATGCTGTTTCTATCGATTTATTCATTTATATAAGATTTGTATAATAAAAGCATGGGTACTGAAGGATTGTACAAGAGCACTATGGGAGAGGAAACCCATGATTAACTTTTATATTAGAAAGCACTTTTATAGTAATTAATTAGAAAAGGGATATAAATATCAAAGGGATGAATTCCTTTTTGTATCTAAAACACACACCTCCAGGTTAGAGGGAAAATACACAGTAATTGGTATATTTTAGAATAATATATTTAAGTTTACTCTGAGATTAATATACATATTATAGGAAAGGATCTATTCGGAAGGAGATATAGCACCACTTCCTGGTGTGTTTTTATTATTATTGTTCCACAGGGTATATTACATAAAAACTGATTGAAATAAACCACACAGACACTTAAGTTCATATAAGATCAGTATAATAAACAATGTGTACGGATATTAAAACATAATATGAATACAGTGGGTGAAGCACTTGGGTATTGATAATGTTTTATATACTAGAAGCGTTTTTCAAAGTAGTTAATAAAATTAAAATATAAGAATATAAGATCAAAATTGAAAAGCAAAACTTTTGGAAGCTGAAATGGAATAAGAAAAGATAGTTGCAGACGTTTTTCTTGGGGGGATGCTAAACATGAGCAAGAATTTGATAAGGCTTGGCCCTTTCTTTTTCTGTGTAATTTAAAAATGTGGCTATATTTAAATTTATGAGTATTGTAGGTTACTAAACAGAGTGGTTTATGATATCCCCTATAATAGTCGACAGGCTAGCATCAAACTTTTCAAACCATTGACAATATAGCCCCAAGATTAGTAGCGGACAAGGAGATCTTATAGCAGACATTTTTTAGTTGGATGAATGTGTGTGAGAATGTGGAGACATTTCTAAGATTATATAAAGCAGTAGCAAGCAGAGCTGCATATGGGTTTACTTATATAATTATGGGTAATTATAGGGATTAAGATTATCTGACAAAATGTCCGGGGCTTAAATACCCTGTACAAGAGAAACATTTGCAAGGTAAGGGCAGATGTAGTATGTTGGCAGGAAACTCATTGGAGGGTAGGGAATAATCCCCAATTTTGGAATAAGGTTTTTCATAATCCTGTCAATACTCTATATAAATCAAAATCAAGAGGAGTCGCTATCCTGTTGAACAAGCATTTATTAAAAAATGAATATCACAAAATGATAGATGAAGATTCCAGATATATCACTTGGCAAGGCAAGATAAACTATGTATACCCTTGCAAACGTTTATTTGCAAATCATAATCAGACTAGATTTTGGAAAAAAATCTTTAATTTACTTAATCAGATTAAAAGTTGTCGTTTAATCATATGCGGAGACTTCAATATGACTCTAAATTCCACAGAAGACAGAACATGGATTCTATATCCTCTTATATCACCTTGTGGTGTGCCCACAAGGCGGTAGTTAGGGGTTTATTCTTTACTAGACTAGCCACATTGAAGAAAACCAGAGGGAAATCGCTGAGGGAGCTATATACAAATTAAAATAAATTACAAAGCCTAAATAAAATATCACCGGATTTAAACATAAGACTTCAGATTAAGAGTATTAGACTACAGATTCAAGGAATCCTGCAAAAACAAACGGATAGAATTATATTGAGATATCAGGACTATTATGCTCTGTGGAACAGGGACAGTAAGTACCTGGCAAATAGGATTAAGAAACAAAGACTAACAGCCTTATTAAATAAATTTGGCCAATTGAAAAGGGGTCTAAAAAAGCACAGAGCATATTTTTTTATATAAGTTTTTAGTTAGTGAAGATCTTGCTTTTGGATAGAAGTTCACTAACTTAAAACTTCTGTAAAAAAATATGCCCTGTGCTTATATAGAGCCTTTTCAATTGGCCGAATCGCAATTTAATAAGGCTGTTAGTCACGAAATCAGTTCTTTGAGAAATAAAGATAACGAGAAAGTTTCTAATCCAAAGGATATAGGGGAGATATTCGAAAAATACTATAGTTCACTTTATAACCTAGAGACCGAAAAAACAGTACTAAAGCCCTCTACATTTGAAATAGAGACTTTCCTTTCAGGTATAAACCGTCCAAATAAATCAAAGGAATATTTAAACAAACTAAATCAAGAGATCTCCCCAAAAGAAGTTTAGTTTATTATAGCCAAACTGACTTTGTATAAAGCCCCGGGAGTTGATGGCCTTACAAATACATACTATAAGTATTCCCAGATCCTCAGTCCACACCTGTCCAACATGTTTAATGAAATTAAAAAATCAGGATACATGCCTTTAGAGATGTCCGAGGTACAAATTATAAACATACTTAAGCAAGATAAAGATCCTGAGCTCTTTAAAAATGATAGGCCAATATGATTATTAAATAATGATACTAAATTATATGCTAAAATACTCGTATCCAGACTCAATAAATGTATCTCTGAACTAATTAACCTTGATCAGGTAGGTTTACTCCATAACAGACAGGGGTCAGATAATATAAGAAAACTTTTAGATCTGATTTTCCATGCAAAAAAAAAGAAAAAAATATTTAGAATGTTAATGCAGGCATTCAAAAATACTGACATAATCAGACCTCCTTATTCCGCCCCCTGCATCGCCTACGCTCAAAGGGAAGGGATAATATATATATATATATATATATATATATATATACATATATAAAATATACACTTAAACTTTTTCTATATTCTGGACCATCCCCCACCCTAGCCCCCGCAGAGCACCATTACCCCTACCCCTCTCCTCCTTCCTTTCCCCCTTCCCCTTTATCCTCCTCCCTTTCCCCCTTCCCCCTTATCCTCCTCATTTTCCCTCCTTATCCACCTCCTCCTCCCTTTCTCCCTTATCCTCCTCCATTTCCCCTTATTCTCCTCCTCTTCCCCCTTATCCTTCTCCTCACTTTCCCCCTTCCCCTCTTCCTTTTCCCCCTTCCCCTTTTTCTTATCTTCCTCCCTTTCCCCCTCTACAATCACCTCCCTTTCCCCTCTCTCCTTACTAAGATCTGATGATCTGATGTTGATCCTTCCCCTGCAGCACGTCTTATGGCTGTGACCGGGGCCGGCATATGCTAATGAAGTGACGTCACATGCGCATCACGTCATTAGCATATGCTGGTCCCGGTCACAGCCAGAAGACGTGCTGCAGGGGAAGGATCAACATCAGATCATCGGATCTTAGTAAGAAGAGAGGGGAAAGGGAGGTGATTGGAGAGGGGGATGTGAGGAGGAGGAGGAGAAGGGGTGAAGGAGGGAGAAAGAAGAGGAGAAGGGGAAGGGGGAAGGAGGAGGAGAATAAGGAGTAGGAGGAATGGTATGCTGAGGTGGCCTAGGCAAATTCGGCAGCACTCCCTCCAGATCCGCCACTGCACTCCCTGCAGTGACCCCGAGCGTGGCTTGGGGTTACCACTTAAGGAACTTAAAATTAACCCAGAACCACGCTCAAGATTACCGCTAGGGTGGTTAAACAGTGAGGTTTTGAAGATTTTGAGGCAGGAGGACAGTCTAGTGTAGCAAGGCAAAGAGTTCCAAAGAATAGGGGCAGCCCGAGAAAAGTTCTGAAAGCGAGGTTAGAGAGAAGGTGATAAGAGAGGAGGAAAGAGGAAGGTCATTAGCAGAGCGAAGAGGCCAGTTGGGGGAGTATTTAGAGACCACAGGGCTTTATATGTTAAGCTTATGATTTTTATAAATTTTAATCTGGAGGCTATGGGAACCCAGTGGAGGGACTGACAAAGAGATGCTGCAGATACTGAGCATTAAGTTTGGTAGATAAGTATAGCGAAGGCATTCATTATGGACTGGAGTGCAGAGAGACGGGTGATGGGGAGGTCAGCAAGATTTGAGTGTCATCTGCATATAGATGATACTTAAACCCAAAAGATTTTATTTGGGAACTGTGGATAGTATAGTATAGATGGAGAAAATGAGGGTTTATATAATGTTATTTATGTACTACTGTTAAATTACCTCTTGTTTTCTCATTAAAATTACCACAAATATAAAAAAACAGAAAATAAACTTAAATAAATAAAAATCCCTTCTCTGACAGATTCCTCAAACTATTTATTATTTAGTACCTGTTGCTATACCCTTTCATTGACTCCACATATTCCCTAGAAGGTATTTTGACAGATTTATCAACAATGCTCTCTATATTAGTGTATATTTCAACATATCAGACCTCATCACCAATTCATTCCTAAGTACCCTCTTTTATATTTCCATTACTAATACATTTTTCCCCTCTCAGTACTCCACTCTTTGGAATGATCTACCATGCTTCATTAGACTTCCCCAATCTTCATATTTTCAAATGTTATTTGAAAACCTAAGATAAGCATATTACTTGCACCCTTTACTCTGCTAACTACAATGTAAACAAGACTATATATTCTCCATAATGTTACAACATCGATCCATCAAGCAGCCCCACATCATATCAAGCTCTAACAAAAGCTCCCAAAACTTCATATATTGATTTGTACATCTAGAAATATGCTGTCCCTTATTTACAGTATCTTCCTTTATTTGAACACATTTATCCATGAATTTATTGTACCATTATTGTAATGGCCTTCTACAAATACATTATAAACATTTTGAATTTGTTTACCTTTTCCTATAAATGTGCTCTAAAAATGTGTCTTTTCACAGAAACTTATCTCACACCATACTTTTTATTTTATTTTACAATCAACCAAGTGGCTATCTCTGCCTTTGTGTCATCTTTTATCAACTATTCTACTCTTTAATATGTACAGGGCTCTGTATATATAATTAAAGTATATAATTTAAGTATATTCTTCTGTATGTCTTGCTGCAGTAATTAAAGCTGTCTGCTTTTTTGTGTTTTCAGGCAAGAGAAAATAAGCAAAAGAAAAATGATCTACTTAGAAGTTAAAACATCGGATTGCTAATCTAAAGCACCAGTCTTTATTACCATAAATAAACAAAGTGCAGTTATAATTCATGTGGTATGTGTTTAATCATACTTACTTTTTGGTGAGTTACTCAATTAAATATATTGTGCTTCAAAGGCCAGTATAATTATTACAAAACATAACTTGTACTTGTGGATCATACATAAATCTCACTTTCCTTCCCGCCAGTTGAATTTTACCAGTAGTAAAACTCATCAGCCTTTTCACTGTGTGGATGGTTCTCAGATCAAATGAGTCAGGTAGTTTTTTTGGATGACATTCTTATAACTAAAAGAGGTGGCATTGAAATTACAAATGTTCTTGTGATCCTCAAAGCCCATTTAACATAATGTCTAGTAGAACTAGAATTAGGCAAAGTTGCTAGTCCTGGCATAATTTATTATTCCTGAACAGCCTCAAATCCACCAGTATAGCCATATGGTCCATAAAATTAGCTTGGTCCTAGAAATATCCACCACTTCATCAAACTATCTGTCACTGACAACAAGAACATTACATATTTGTGTTACATACTGCCACATTCCACCTACACTGTGGAAAAATCTTTGACCAATCGAAGGCCTCAAGGAAGATAAGAAACTGCAACTTCCTTTAAATCCGACAACTTAATGTGACCACAGTTAGCAATTGGCAAAGATGTTAACACTTTTACAGACCAGTCCAGAATTGCTAGACTCTACTCAAGAATCCACACACCAATTATTGGAACAAATAAACCCACAGGAGCCTAAAAATGAAAAGAGCCTAAAACAATGATTAGAACCCCTTCACCATGGTGCTCTGCAATTTTAGTAACAAAAGTGACTTGACTACGTAATATTTATGGATGACTAATGCAATTTTATCAGTACAAGATAACAGGTAAACATCAATAGACCCATAATGTAAAGGATCAGCATTGCGCTGCGAGTTACATATGAGCAATGTGTTGCATGAGTTGCGCATTGTGCTGCGAGTTATGTATGCGCAATGTGCGGCGTGAGCCATGCATGTGCATTGTGAGGCGGGGATGTTTACATGCGAAATGCCAGGCAAGGGCCGTGCATTTGCAATGCGTGTCGGGAGAGGGGGAAAGGAGACACAGGAGAGGGTGAAGGGGGAACAGACACAGGGGAAGGAGAGGGGGGAAGAGACACGGGGGGGTAGAGACACAGGGGAGGGAGAGGGGGGAAGAGACACATAGGTGGGAGAGGGGGAAGAGACACATGGGAGGGAGAGGAGGAGAGACACAGGGGAAGGGGGGGGGGGGAGAGCCACATAAGAAGGGAGAGTGGGGAAGAGACAAAGGGGAGGAAGAGGGGGGAAGAGACACAGCTGGGAAAGAGACACAGGAGAAGGGGAGAGACACAGGGGAGGGAGAGGGGAAAAAGAGACACAGGGGAGGGAGAGAAGGGAAAGAAAAATGATATTCAATATTTTTGAAAAAGTATGAAAAGACACAGGAGGTGTACAGAGAGACATGCAGGGTACACAAAGAGATAGTACATAAACAGAAAACACAATGTACAACACTATATCATGCCATCATTTTTGACAGGCAAATCGCTAGTATATATGTATTATTCATCACTATGGATTGCAGCTCAATAATTACATAAAATATTTAAGGTTCCACATAGGTTGTGTCTAACAAAGACCCTAAAATTGTAAAAGCTCTAAAAACATGTCAATGTTTGTATTCCTTAACATAGTGTGTGCATCCATCATGTGCGTTACAAAATCAGCCAACACCATTGCAATACTAAAAATCATTAAAATTGTCTACCCTATAGCATTTTAAAATAGGCAATAGTTTACTCTTTTTTCCTAAATATACACATTACTGTATAACATTACAAAAAAATGTATAGTAGTTTCTCATTTTCAAACAAATTTCATCCAAGCTCATGGTAAGAAACTTGTAGGTAAATCAATACATTTGCAGATGGAGTGTTTTTTTTTATTTTATAATTATTCCCTGCTCTTTGACAGTTCTCCTTCTAGGTAGTTGTGTACCACCCATAGTTGGTTTAGTTATTGTATTATTGTTACATTAAAAATACTCTTAGATCTATGCATGAAGTCACAATGTTATTATTATCTGCCAACACATTCTGAAGCACTGGGGTACAGTAAAACATGGATATGGCAATACGTAATTTTACAATCTGATACAATAGGAGTTGACAACCCTATCCTTGAGCTAACATTTGTATTCATTAAAGTTTTATACAAAGTGTCTTGCATGACTGAGATTTCATAAACTTGCACACTAAAGGATTAATCAGCCAAAAGTGAAATAATTAGGGAGAAACAGGGAATTGAAAAGAGAGTAGAGGTTTAATCAGTGATTAGTGATAAAAAAATAGTCCTTGTTAAGATTGTTAGATAAGATTTTTTTAAATTGACACCACACCCCCTTCCACTTACTGGCCCAGAAGAAGATTTCTTGATTCAGGAAATGAAACCATATCTCTCCAGAAATGCAAATACCCTCTCACACACAACTTCCACCTTAGTCTTATGGATTCCACCAGAATCCTACAGAGGCATCCATTTTTATTTCTAATTCAACATTACCTGTATGACCTTTTTCCTCCTTAATTAGACTCGTAGTTTTCAAACACATATTTTTTTATTTCATTATTGTTATGAAATATAACATGCTAATGCAACTGCTGCCATCTACTGACAATTCTAATAATGACAACCTGTCTTTATTGCTCTTGTTGCGAGTAAAGTCTGGAGGAAACACTTGCCTTGTCTTCCCACGACTTCCATATCATGCCTTTTACGTTTCCACCCAATCCACCACTGGATGCTTAAACTGTTTAACAAAGAATTTGTCACATGCAAAATTGGTATTGTTTTTTATGTACTTTTGTACTTTTGCATATTAAATTCAGAAAGACAATCAGAATATGTGTCTATCACTCAGGAATTGAGTGACATTTTTAAAAATAGAATATAACATAAGAATACTAAATCAGGACTATTTGTAGGTAGTGTATTTGGAGGGGGGTTATAGATCATAGTAAGAGGTCACTGGTCTGTTCTTGACTCTCGCCTCTCTTATAAAACATTTTTTATATACTTTATACTTTTCTATCAGTTGAATCGCAGATTTAATTATAACATTACAAGTGTTTCTCAGTTTTCTGTTTTAAAATATTGTTTTGTGTTGTATTTTTAATTGCTGTATTTTGGTTGCACAGTAGGTGAGCGGGATAAATTATGTTTCCAACACATATGAGGTTTTACATGTTTAAGGCTACTGACTGGCTGGTTAAAATTATATGGTCACATGCCTATTACAGTCCCACAAATCTTCCATCAGTTTGCTATTTTTACTTAACTAACATCTCTGGTATTACTTCCAAGTCTAAACACACTGTACAATATCCAATTTTACCAACAGATAGTACACCTAAACGCCACAGTCCAAATACCAAAGCCATCAGAAACTTCAAGCTTGTATCAAGATGACTTTGGTGATGATGAGGCCCAAGCTAGTCTTCAATCCTGAGCTTTATCTTAAAGAACCACTGTGATACCCTAACAACAGGAAAGAGATGGTTTAATTAAGTATTGATCATTAATAAAATTCATATTAAATGATTTTTTTTTAAATACCCAATATTCCATATTAAACTTATAGATGAGACTACTCTGCTGCTAGTCTTTGGGCTCTATTCCATGGCTCCCATAAGAACTTCCGGAAGGCTGACTTTTACCTATGGGGGTTTTTAAAAGCAAATTTGCAAACCTATTACATGGCTCCCACAAAAAATAATTGTAAAACGTACTGCCTCGTACCATTGGAGTTTGCCAATAACTCTCTAGTGTGTGGTCACAGCCTGAATAAAGTATACCTGTAGGAAACTCTTAGTCTGAATCTCAGCATTTTCCGTAGCAACACTACAGTATGCACTTCTTATATTTTATTTATAATGTGCCAACATATTCTGTAGTGCTATGCAGGTGTTAATTACAAAGAAAAATACAATTTTAAGCAAGGCAAACAGTGGAGGGCCCTGTGTTTGAGTTTAAAATCTTGCTTACATGGAGTTTTTTTCCAAAGCACCTTACACTATTGAAAACTCACAAACTTAATCTAAAGGGAGTGGAAGAGAAAGAAACCTCTGCAAAAATAACCAATAAGAATTTGGAAAGACCAGTAAGAGAGAAATAGTTAAGAGTGATAGAAAATGAAAGAGAAGACAATTCTGTTCTTGTACGATGACGAAGAAAATCATATCCACAAACCCGACATTCTACTCCAAAACCGAGTGATAACCATGATACCAAAACACAGAGGCCTCTGATTTTCTTTTGTTTTTTTGGATATGCGTGGGTCAGCAACAGGAAAACATTCTGCTGAATGAAATCTTTACAATCAGTGATTATAAAGCACAAGCAAGAAAAAAATCAAATCCTGATAAAAAAAACTATAAATCCACAAGAAGTCCGGATAAAAATAAAGATAAATCCCCAAAATAAATCCACATACAAATAAGTGAGCACCTGTTTGACCAAATCCATATAACAAGGAAAGAGTCAAATGGGTGGATGAAAACATCAGAATATGCTGCTATATATTATCATGAGATAGTCCAGATTGAGGTGCAATAGATATAAAAGTCTAGATATGTAAAATAAAACACAATGGTTAATGCAGACAAAATACCCCCACTTAATTATTTAACCAATTACCAATAACTAGGCCATAGAACCAATTTCCCTTTATTCTCATGCATTTAGATGATAGATGTAATTCAATAACCACTACATTTTGCACTGATATTAATAATAATCCAGAGTTTATGCAAGATAACTTCTTCTTTCCCTAGTTGCTCTTCCTTATCAGATGTTAGTACGTACTAGATCTTAGTAAGTTGATAGAACAAGGTACAGAAATGTTAGAAGCCGAAGGACAGTAAATAGAAAAACTGGTATAGGAAAGAGCAGAAAAAGTAAAAATGACAAAACAATGAAAACATATGCTCAGGCAAACTTCATACAGGTACAATCTTACACATCACACATAGCCAGGCCCCTCTTTGTCCATATGATAAATAGGCGGATCACTTGTTTCTGGATAGCCAGATCCTGTGGTCAAAGCAATAGACCATCATGTGCAGATATTCAGGCACCAGACAAGGAGTATGAAACTTTCTCACAGATCTTTACATCTTTTATCTTTGCTAGCAGATACATGCATTAGCGTATCTATGTGTCAATGAACAAGAGTTTGACCTTTCCCCTTTTTCTTGGTTGTAGACAAGATTTCTGTCTGGGCTTTGTCTTTAGTCAGCGAATTCTGTATCTGTTCCTTCATCTGTTATTATCTGTTGTCATCAGGATAGGCACATGGTAGAGACTTTCTCCCATTATACAGTGTATTAGGGCAAGCTTGTATTTTCTCCTTGTTACTCTCTTTGTCTTTTCTTCTTCTTTACAGGCATGCTCTCGCTGTCATCTTCTTCTGGGGTAGGAAAGCATGACAAAAATAATGACAAAAATCCAAACATACAAAGAAACTTCCATACATCTTTCAACTGGACATCCACTCATCATATACACCAACCTTAAAATTGTCTCTAACTGTAACATACATTTAACATATGCATAACTCACATAATGAACAAGGGGTGGTATAAACTAAAATCAATAAAGTCAAAATGTAAATCATGGAAAGGCTCATAAACATATGAAATACATGTAAAATATATAAGCAACCATTAGTTTCTACTCCTGCTAAAGCAGCATGAATTATCATTAGAACAGATTCAATAATACCAATTACGTCTCTATAAGTGACGAGACACTACTTGATTTATCCTGTAATAGGTTGTATATTTAAAAGGAAATTACTAATTATATTACAATCAATCAATATCAATCAATATACATTTACTAATAAAGATCTAAAATATTTTCTTAACTCAGAGGCCTAGAAATACCTTGAAAAGATTTTTCCAATTCTCTACTCATGTGCACCATGGCCATCATCTGAGCGTATGGACCTGGAGGAATTGATGTCACAATTTTACAGTATCTGTCCAACATGGAAAAATAAAACATAGTACATAGCACACAAAAAAAAAACAGAATTGGTATGATAAGGTTCTTTAACCAGATAAGATATCATACACTGATTTCTAGTGGTATGGGTACTTTCCAATATCAACCTGTACAGTAATTAGTAGGTAGGGATTGTGCACATACCACATTTATCCAGACAGAGAGAAATGTCAAAATGAGTGTAGCTTCACTGAGCATAACAATTACAACTAATAAATAACCTGGACAGAAAAATAGACCAGCAAAAATTTTAAAGGAAAAACAAAACGTTAGAAATAAGAAAACTAAAAAAAAATGCATTCTTAGTAATTTCGGACTATCCTGTACACTTATCATAACCCATAAAATAATATCACCTTGTTAATTGTTATCTTAAAACCTTAATAATATTTATCATGTCTTTGGAACAGATATATGTGCTCCTAAATATTACTCTAAAAATAGTGTAATTCACTCCTTCTATAATTCTACATGGGATCATATCACAATTTGTTCTGGTAAACAAAATTAACATCTCATTGTATAACCTTGATAGTGAGACAAAGCTTTCTGAAAACATAGAATCTTGGCCAGTAAAAAAAAACGATTATAGCATGCGGCTTCAATGAATTTAATAATTTACACATTATATAATCTTTTAAACGTGTTTTACTGTATTAAACCTTAAATAATCTATCTCTTTATCTTTTTTTATAACCCAGTTCTTTAACAATCACTATATTTACAAATTTTCTTAAATATCAACCTTAAAAAACATATCTAATATAAGTAGGAATCAAATCTAAATAAAACCTTTATTAACAATTATTCAAAATGGCTTACAGCATATAAGCACACATATTAATCCGAAATTGATCAGATTTCAGATTTTATTCTCCAAAAAAAACTTTATCACATTGTTCGTCAGACACAATGGACAATCCTTACACAGAAATGTAATGATACAATCTGGACATTGGTACTGTATGTGAACACAAATTCAGTATATTATTCCAGGGAGAAATAGCAAATCTCCCTTCAGAGCATCACAATCCACATGACAAACAGAACATACATGACATCACTTCACATACACAGCTCCCCTTTGAACAGTCAAATAGCAAAGTCAAGCAAAACAAACAGGGAGAAAGAGAAACACAAAATGGCATCATCTACAAAGAGCATTTCCCTATCAGATAACAACACTCCCATGCAACTTTCCATTCCATGTTCACTCACTCAACCCTAATACTCGATCATACCAAAAGAAAACATACACACACAGGGACACACATGAACATCTCCAGCCATAATGCACTCCACAACACTCCAAACAAGACTCCCCTTTCTCTACTGGAAAACATAATCTCTACAGAAACAATTTTCATACCGGCATAAGAATCTGCTGATAAACATCATGAACACAGGGTCTAGACAACACAGAACATATAACTATAACTATATAAGTGAGCTCACAGAATACTTTATATGCACATTGATCTCCTTAAATCATTTTGTAAGAATCAAAAACAGCCAAATTTAGCAATATATATACTGTATATATATATATATATGAATATATATATATATATACATATATATATATATATATATATATATATATATATATATATATATATATATATATATATATACCTATAACTAATTGTAAACATAATTGGACCAAAAGAATCAAACCTAAAAAATATATGACATAAAACCCATTTCTCAAATTACATATGACACTTTATGGGGATAAATACACAATATTTTCTATAATCAAGTAACTGTTTAACTTACTCATTAAATCCTTTTATCTTATCAATATTTCCATAAAAATCAGTATTGCACTTTCAACAGGGGTGGAGCTATTGCTTGTGCAGAAGGTGCAAAACACCTGGGACCACAACAGGGTAGGTCACTCTTATTACTAGCAGTAAATAACAACACAATAATTCTTATTAGGTGGGCAGTTAGACAATTACGCTGTGCATGGGCAATTTGATCGACGTAAGTAACTCATTATAATACATTCTTTCATCTTTACATTGACAGCTTTCACTGCACATTCCACAGAATATAGAATTAAACAGTCTATCTTATCAGTATGAACTTGCTACGGACATCATTTAAGCCGCTCAAAACTCTTATTAACTCTAAACACAGATATGTCATTATTAACAACGTTCTATTAATCACAACTTTATAAAACCAGACACAAGACACATTAAGTCAACACAATACAAAATACACAATACAAATGCACTCGTAAAAAAGAAAATGGAACACAAATAAAATCTTTAACTCTAGAAACTGGATATCTTCAGAATATTCTCAACTTTATACCAGCCGGATTTAAAATAACGAGCAGAAAAAACATACATAGCACTAATTAAGTAACTTACGCATGAAATACAACCTTCTGATGCAGAAACTAAAATCTATCTACTATAAAAACCTATACTTACAAAAATCTAACTTTAACATTACTGCCTGTTATTACTCTTGTTTCTATTAATTACTCTGCAATTCCTTTAAAAAAAAACAGTATCTAATGCTTTCACCTAAAAACCACATTGCCCGTGAATGGAAGACCCCAACACTTAATTAAAGTGAACTGATCAATAAACTGTTATAATGATTAATTACAGACTTACCCATATGATAAAAAAACACATACTTCGTATTTCTAGAGACTTGGGACTCGTGGCTTGGTTCCCCCCATAAAATAAACCGTTTATAAAAAAACATTCTGGTAGAAAATGTAATGCAGGCTGGAAATGGACCTCTAGACGTGGATCCCAGAAGTTTGACAAGTAAGTTGTGGGAAGATTGGCAAGAAATCGGCCAACCTCATGCTAAAACCTAAAAATGACGCCTGGGCTGGGCTAATTGTGTCAGCCCACGCATAGTAGAACAAACTCAGAACAGATAACATGCACATGCAGGAAATAATAACACTTTTAAGAACAAAAAAAAAGAAAACACACCTTCTTCAAATTAAAGACATTTGCTAAATCTTTACACACAAAAAAAAACTACCAGCAGTTACAACACAGATAACAGGTAATAATAAATGCAAAAGGACAAGAAACTCGGCAACCCTTATTGCAAGTTTTTACACTAACTAAGCAACTCATATATAAAAAATAATCACAGACATTTGTTCCCGCTACAAAAATATGCATACATTTTGAAGCTAGAAATATGGACTTTATCAGAAGACTAATTTTCAACAAAATACAGTTTAATTAGCTCTCTTCTTTCAACTAAAAACACACACACTATCTCTGAGGAGAGAGAGAAAAATTAAACCTTCATGTAGCAATTAATCACAAGAACAAAAAACAAAACTACAGCTGTAAGGACACGAGGGGGAAACAGCTGCTCTGTGTCTCTCACTCTACTACAAAGCTTGTCAGCAATTCTTAAAGCAACATGCAACAATTAAAATACAGCCTACTTAGAACACACAGCATGCGCTATACAAAGAAAAACATAAAATAATTCACAGTGTTCACACACAGCTCATAATCTAGCTCACGTACTTCAGAACACTGTGAATACAGACACTCTCTCAATTTCTCTCAAGTTCTGACACCTCACTGCATACGGTACTCACGCTCAGTTCTCACAACAAATACATGGGAACAAATACATGGGAACAAATCATTTGTGGCTATTAGCCAACAGTAAATTTTGTCACTCCAACATCATTTGAAATTGTTCAGCAAGTCCAATTTCTTATCTTTTCATCTACAGCACCGCTTCTCAAAAAACAGTCTAGACAATCCGCCATTAAAGGAAGGCAACTCCTATCCGCCATTAGAAGAAGGCAACTCCTCTGTTAATCTATATCTACAGCGCTTCTTAAAGTACAATATCTTTTAATGTCTCTCAATCTAGCAATTATCACCTTCACAGGCACAATATCTTAATCAATTATACTTCTGTTAATTACACTCTATTTTACTTAATATCACTAATCAGCATTTTTAGGTTATCAACAACAAAAATGCAATCATGCCAGGTTCCAGGAAGAATTCAGTCTATGTGAGGTAATTTTGTTGAGACTTTGTCCATCACTCCTACAAGCTCCAGTCTCCCTTGGAAGGGACGCAATCCTACACACAGATTTTTCACCAAGGCGGCTCTGCTCACCTCTAATTTGGTCCATGATTTGTTTTCAAGCATCTCCCCCACGAATACCTGAAGCTCGGGGTGTTATCTATGGACAATTAATGCACTCCTGGCTTGGCTTGTCAAATGATGAAGAAAATCATATCCACAAACCCGACATTCTACTCCAAAACCCAGTCATGATACCAAAACACAGAGACCTCTGATTTTCTTTAGTTTATTTGGACATGTGTCGGTCAACAACAGGAAAACATTCACAATGTCTACTGCTGACTGACAAATACATAAACAACACCGCTTTTTATAGTATTTTACAGACAGATAATGGTACAGTCCATTATTACCCTTCTAGAAAAATTATACAGATACACCCCCAAGCCAGTAAGATATTATTTATATTAGTAGACCAATAAGTGAAGAGGCATGCACATATCACGCACTGAAAGTATGCAATCTTGTGCGTATAGGTCAAGTATGTTGATCACAAATATCCTTGTGCTTTGGCATTTTTGTTTAGACTGGAGAGTTGGTTATGGCTTCTAGTAAACTTGCTAAATCATGGGACATGCAGAACTGTTTCAGAGCTTACATCTAGCCAAATACCAACGGTACTTACAAAAGGAAATACATTTTATATATATATATATATATATATATATATATACACTAAATAGTGTATGGATTTGGTATTTCTCCACAACAGCATAGAGTTTACCTGGGTAGAAGATATAAGAAGTTTGGAAGATGTTTCTATTGAGTAAGAGACAGTAGACATATGATAGGGAGGGATTGTGAAACAGTGGTTTTGGTATGCAGATTATTATCTTTACTTAGTTGATGTTTTGTGTCAAAGGACAGGAAAGTTTGCCGAAAGGTAATCAGGATGGGTATGGCTGGTGGCGTGGTTACATATTAGGATAGCATATGCTGCTTAGCCAGGTGCAAGTGGTTTCTATGCCTCTATAAATTGAATCCGAATAGGGGCAGGTTGGTAAAGGACAGGGTGGGAGGGAAGTGCTCTCAGAAATTTCTAAGAGTTATCCCAGAGCAGAGAAGGCCTGGCAGGATGGTGATTAAAAAAGGCTCTGAAAAGGGTGCCAACTAGTTGGACTAACCAATATCTAAATGTATTGATTTACTCTCTCCACACTTAACTGTACTCTTTAACCACATATTGGAAGGAAATTCGATACCCCCAGAGATGAATCAAGCGGAGACAGTAGTTTTTTCCCAAGGAAAAGCTTTACATTTAACCCCGCCCCCCCAACATATGTTAAACTTCTTCAACTCTATTATAATTTCTCTTAGCCTAGGAGTAAACATTACAGCCCATTGGAAGGATCTTTACCAGGCCAACAATCCCCCAGTATATAAGGAATTAAGGGACAGACCTGGTCAAACTACCAAATTTCTTGGACAGGACATATTAATTGTGTTAAAATCAACATACTTCCTCACTTTTTATACCTACTTCGCACACTAGCCATTGCCATCAAATTTAAGGAATTAGACAAATTCGAGACACATATTTTCCAATTCATTTGACGATATAAACCTCCCAGAATAGCAGGATCCACCATTTATTGTCATAAATCTAAAGGGGGCTGCCAATTTAGTTTGCAAGTAGCTTTTATGCCTCATTCAATAAAACATCACATCTACTGACCTCTTACCAGCTCTTTAACTAGCTTTACAATGAGACAATGGTAGACGGTCATCTGTGCCCAATCAGAAGCAGGCTGATACATTGTATCAATCTCCACCTCAATGGCTTCTGACATGCTCAGTACAAGAAGTGCAGCTGTAAGGGCAAATCTCTGCCAGCACTTCCTCTGCTTCATCTTCCTGCTGTTTCAGAGACACTGTGCAAACTGTCTCACTTGGGATGTAACTGTACTTATTAGTAAAGGCTGCAAAGAATAAAATAGTCTCTGCTCATTCACCTCTCACATCACTCACTTACCTACCTCTCACACCTGCTCACCTACCTCTCACTCACTCCTTCCTCACTCCTTACTCAATCCACATTCACTTCTCCCTTACTCATCATCCTCACTCACTCCACTCTCATTCCACACTCACTCCACCCTTATTCCACCCATACTCACTCCACTCTCACTCCACCCACACACACTCCACCCATACTCACTCCGCCCTCACCTCATCCACATTCACTCCACCGTCCTCCACTTCACCCAACCTCACTCCACCCACACTCGCTCCTCACTCCATCCTCACTCCACCCACACTTCATCCAAACTCACTCCACACTCACTCCCCACTCCACCCACACTCACCACTCAATCACCACTCCTCACTCTCACCCTTACTCATTCTCACTCACTCTCTCTGGTGACAGCTACAGGTATCACACACACAGCAGCAGCTCTGTTTGAGCTGCTCTCTGTCGTGGGCATGTGCACAGCAGACACTGCAGCAGGAAGCAGTCACATCCCAGCAGTCACTTTGGGGCTGACATCAGTGCTCTCCTATTGGCTGGGGAAGACACAGCAGGTGAGTAATGGGTTGGAAGTGGACCCAAATGCTCCATGCTGATTGGCGGATCAGGTGCCTGTGTAAACACCCCATGGGGAGTCAACATAATTATCAAATGTTTTTTTAAAACTGTTGCATATATATGAAGGATGTTTTTTCCCCAAAGGAATGCAGAAGTATATTAATCCAGCTAACTTAAATATGCCTTTAAAAGCTCTGTTTACACTCATTTAAACCTTCCAAACAGTCCCTGCAAAGGCCTGCCACTAGAGCTCATGCCCAATAGCTGTGCACTAATAAGGAGCTTAGTTGTAGATACTTCGAAATAATGGATTTAAAATGCATTACAGTCAAGAAAGCCAGTATTCTTAAAGGACCACTGTAAGAAGTTTTTTTTAGGGTATACTGCCCCTGTAAATGAGCAAATGAGTGTTTGTACTACTTCCTCAGAGACGCAAATGGAGTCACATGGATGAAATAAAAACATTTAATAAAAAAAAAATGTTTAAAACTTTTAAAAAAAATTTGTGTATCTTTTTATTTTTAATAACATGCTCAATTATAATTTTTTGGCATACTGCCTACACACAGGGCCAAATTAACCATTAAGCAAAATAAGCATGTACTTAGAGCATCAAGGGAAAAGGGGCACTACAGAGAGTTTCCATTGCTGGATGTACCATGGACCATATGTGCAAAACTGCAAATGATGCAGCGGTACAGGGTTTCACAAAAAGGAGCTCCCACTATAAAGTAAAAAAACACAAATACATATAGTATATATATATATATATATATATATATATATATATATATATATATATAATAATAAAAATAGTAAAATGGTAATAATTGAGGTTAGGGCTATACTTTATAAGATTGTATTACTGTTTATATTTTGAATTAGATATATATGGAGGCACCAACAACTTTTAAGTGCCTAGGGCCTCTAAAGGTCTTAATCTGGCCCTACCTACACAGGTAGTATCATTTAAAAAAAGTTACATACAGTAGTCCTTTAAAAGTTTAGATTTAAAATATTTAAATATGATGCTGTTTGTGTGATGTCCCAATTAATTATTTCTTTAAGTGGTCCTCGATGAATCGGCTAATCAGCTAAATAATCTATTTTTGTGAAATTAAGTAACGAATTACATCGCTATTGGCGGCTGTAGAAATATTAGAAAATCCCTCCGAAAGAGACAATATGATGTTTATATAGATAGATCCAAATGTTTCTAGTCTCCCCTTTTTCGGAGTGTGTGTGGAGCCAGCAAATGGGAGGAGACAGCTGTTTATAAAGTCCCATTCAGCAGCCTTTTACAAAATCACCTGCCTGTTCTAGCAGCAGCTCAATTAGTTCAGACGTGCGGAGAAATCTGAAGGGATTTTGCAGCTTAACAAATCTGAGAGACTTTTGTAAAAAGGACTTATACAGTTGCCCACAGCACAGTTTGGTGATGTGCGTTGTATTAAGGGACCAGCCAGGAATCTTGATGTATATCAAGTCAAGATCAGCTTCTTCAGTTGCATGTAATCAGTCTATAGGTACCTGGATTACAGCTGAAGCTGGGAGGTAAAAGGTCAGTGTGATTTTAGACTATTTGTGAACTGCTGTTTTTTTTTTTTTATATTAAGTGAATTATAATTTTTAATAATTTCATGCACCACTAAATGCACCACTTTTTCTCAATGTGTCAATATATTTGTTCTCAGTAAATGGATACCCATGTTCATAGTGTATAGAAATATCAGTATATGTTTCTGCGTGTATCATTGTTTTTTGTGAACTTGGATAGAAAAGTAAATACATGTATTTGAAGCTGAAAAATATAAATGTGCATATGTGCATCAAAGGTGTATATATTTATCAAGTACAGTATTACCTGGGAGGTAGACTTGGAAACGCCACATTTTTATCCACCTTGTTATCCAGTTTCATAAATATACCACAGAAAGTTGTATCATACTGTAATTATATATATTTAATATTGATAAGCATCTTGGGAAAATAGTGGAAATAAGCACTCTTTTATAATACAGTTTATTCTGCTCTCAGAAATAGTCTCTGTCAAGATGCTGTGTATAATGCTTAAATGGATTACATGGATTTGCACCACCTTGTGCCAAGTCGAAGGACCCCTAGCTTTATTAACCATTACCAGTTTTTAAAATGTATTAAATATAAAATGTACTGAATGTATTGCAGTGTCAAAGAGCATATAGATTAACTGAAAATGAATAGATAGGAAGATAAAGTCTACGTATCAATTATGTGTTGCCTATGTCTTTATATTAAAATAAGCATTAGACTCACATGCTTCCCTTAAGTAGCCCTAGAACGCATACCCAAGCAGGGACCATAATTGCCCTTTGAGTCATGTTGTACTGACAAGAATCACTAAACATAAGGCAGACCATCATTTAGTTATGTGGCATAATATAAATATCCTGTATTTGACAAAAAGGTCCAACAACATAATTCATTATTTCATGTGTTTTTGTTTTGTTTTTTTGAAAGCCCTAATAATAAGTGATATTAGATATTAATTAGTATTTACAGCTAGTGTGAGGCATATCCTATGGTGTTTTGCAGCCAGAGTGACACCCTTCTTTGTCCAAACAGTGGACTACTTGGAATTGTAGTTACATCGATCCCCTTGTAAACTCTTTACTCTATAATTTACACGGTTATGCTAACTAAGTCTACAACTAAGAACCTGTCTCTGGGCCAAGGAATGAGATTATTTTCAAAACTTAACAAAATATTGAAGATATCTATATTTTTGCACCTAAGACCAAGAATTAGGTAACGATTACAAGCGGTTTATGTGGTTTTTGCAAGTAGTGTGTAACGGCAAAAAAAATGGTGAATACTTGTTATATTTATCCAGATTTGGTTGGGAATTTTAAACAAAAAGATGAAAGTGAACTCAAACACGGATTGAATGGGTCGCCCAAACAACACAACACCTGGATTGAGGTTGGTGAGTAACCAAATGGTTTACTGATATTTGCATTAATTAACTTTTTATGAAATCATGTCAAACATGTTTGTGATTAGTTGCCTTAAACCTGTTTCTCTAAAATATGTTGAAACTGATGCATGAACAAATCTATACTGAGACAATGTATACTGTATATTATTGTTTATACCCCAACTGGACAAAGTAATATTAATATAATACTATTTAAAAAGTGGACCCTTTAGTATCTTAGTTACAAAGGTATTTATAAAGGACTTTCCAAGAACTGAGAATAAACAGGGGAGGAGATCAATCTGCATAGGTTCTTTGCATCATTGTTAAGTATCTGCTAATGTACCTATCACCACTGTTGCACTCTGACCCTACAATTGTGTTGGTCAATCTGCTGACTGAATTTGTTGGGGATTATTGAGCTGACCACATGTACTATGCTTTGTTTTGCTTTTTTTTTTTGTCCGGAGAGAGTAAGTTGATTGGGGCCTGAGAGATAAAAAGAGAAATGTGCAGTGGCAAGAGTTTTCTACAGCAAGGGTCATGAGAGAGCAATAACACCGGACTGGGTCTGGTGACAGCAAATTGGCAATGACAGACATGAATTACTTCAGAATTATACCAAGTTAACGTCTTCTAAGAGATGTCTTTAAATTATATCAAGAACTTCTACGAAGGATGTGTGAGTATGACCAGATGGGGTAACAGTGAGTTCATGTATGAATTTAGTTTCATATTTTCTCTGATTCCTCAGGACAAATTAGATTTTAGAAAATATTTATTTGTTTCCTACCTGTAAAAAGGTTTAAGTTCTCTCCATTAAAAAACAAAGTAAACTGCTCTGACCATAGGTAAAGTGTGTTTCTGGATGTTAACGTTCTAACTTATTGTGTCCTGTTATTTATCTGCTGGTATTTACCTAGATATTTCTATTAACTGGAGGGTGTCTAACAATGGCAAATCTGGTGTTCTGTTTGTGAACATTGCTGACTAATCACTGATAAATGACAATCAGCATCAGTCACCTCCAGGGCTATAATGGACGTCAGAGGATTCTGTGGTGTTTAAAAAAATGCTGAGGACAATCTTTGATGGCAAACAAATCTGCTGCATGAGGTGTATATATCAGTTTAGTGCATGTCAGGTTGTTCTAGTAGAAATACAAAGAAAGCTTCTGGCAGCCATCATGTTAGTGACTACGTGTGTGATCTATGCAGAATGTATGCAAGTTGTTTCTTTTGTTTTATTAAACACGTAGTAGCAGTGTGCCATAAACACTCATACATGGAAGAATATAAATGATTTTAACTAATAGAGGTTCTCTCTACTTTTCTTCCAGCTCAGGCCTCCCACGGTGATTGGGCAGTTCCACACCCTCTTCTTTGGTTCTGTGCGAATGTTTTTCCTTGGTGTCCTTGGTTTTGCTGTGTATGGAAATGAAGCCTTGCATTTCAGTTGTGATCCAGACAAGAGGGAGGTCAATCTTTACTGTTATAACCAGTTTCGACCGATTACACCTCAGGTGAGCCAAAGCAAAAAGGAATATTGAAGTTGTAATGAAAACAGCAACAACAAGAAAAACATATGCATGTATCTCTCTCATTCTCTCTCTCTCCACACACACATATATATATATATATATATATATATATATATATATATATATATATATATATATATCGCTCTATGAATATAAAAATATACACTTATTGAGATTTAGTTGATTCTGTTTAATTGCTGTCTCTTTGTAAAGTATAGTTACAGTACAAAGCTTTCTTACCTAATAGTTGTTGCCAGCACCATTATGATGCAAGTCCTTTGTTCTTATGTAGACTTTTGGACATATTGACCTGTATTCACTAATACCTACATTTCTGTACATATTATGTATTCTCTTTCAATCTAAACAGATCTTTTCACATGTAACTAAACAGGAACTATAGCTGCTTCATCTCACTCGTGAGAACCATCTGGCCTTTGTGATATGCTATAGTCCACAGTCTAAGTGGTGAAATACTGGACTAAAAAGTCCACTAAGGGAATTTATGGAACTCTTGCAACAGATGTCTGTGGACTTGTAATGTAGAGTACAGTTTACTACTCTGCGTAAGGCAGTGTTAGGTGGGCCTAGTGTGTCTTTTTATCTCCTTACTATGGCAAGAACTGGCCTTTAGCAAATGTGCTCTGCTTCGTAGGAGAGGAACAACATGTAAAATATAGATTGTCCGTAAATACTTGCTAGTACAAAAATATTTAAATGTTGTCCATTCCCTGCTGTACTCAACACATTACTATGGAAACAAGTGTAATCTGTAATTCCTTTTATTATCCAACTGCATATTAACTGGTACAATTCTAAAATACATCAAATCCATTGCAAAGTATATCTTTTGTTTTGAGTATATGATATCAAGAAAAGTAGGACTCCATTTAGCTGTAAAGACAAACAATATTGGATATCATTGTATAATGATTTTTCTCATACTTGTGTATCCAATTCTGTGAGAAAATTCCTGTGAAATTTAAATAAATGTCTTCTAAAAAATATTCTGTGTACATGATGTTGTATATTTCCAATAACTAGCAAAAACAAATAATTGGAACATTTTTTTCTTTTTGCAACACTATAGCTATTAAATATTGCTCAACACTTTGTCTGCAAAACCTTATACTCCATAGGCTTTTATTGATAAAACAACAACATCTGCAATGTGCAAGGAATTATTCACATCAATTCATAGTCATGAAGCTACTATGTCAATGTAAAAATGTCACTTTATAATTCCTGATTTCTCACTGGCCTTTAGTATTTGAATAACATAAGAGTGTGCTTTCATGCATATTAAAATTGGATGTTTTTTTTTAAATGATATTAAAAAATGGGATTTTGTATTCCTATTTCTAAATATCAGAGCTACAAACAATGAATATTACATTAGTGATTATATTTGAATGTCTAAAAATAAGTTGTTAAACCTATTTCCTGATCAAATTTCTCAGAAATACAGTTGATGCACTGCACTCTGGGAAAACTGGATGGGGACATGCAAATGAGACCACAATGCATGCTCACTCTGTAATCCATAACAACTTTATACATGGCTCCTTTTAAGCATATGTCCACTGTATTTCACAGTTTTAAATATCAGCGCAAAATTTAAAGTAAAATATGTGCAAGATTCTAGGATAATTGAGTAGATGGGAGCTGTCTGATTTGGAGAATATTACGACATTTATAAATTATGCTATGGTTAGCAACATCAAATATATTTTCCAATTAATAATAAGAATATGGTTATACTCTTCAGAATCCTGCTGACCCTTGATTTCCATCTGCTAAATTCCTATTGAAAATAATGTTCAGAAATAGTAAATTAAAATTAAAACCACTACCACATAAAAACTTCCCATAAATAATGTTGACACTGAAAACTTTATATGATAACATAGCTCTTCAGTTACATAGGTTGGGTTTTTAATTCCTTTAATTAAAGTGGCCTATCTTGTCATGACAAAAAATAGCAAAAATGCTGCAAGTTGATATTCAATAGCCAAACAGTAAAGGAACTAATACATACCTGTGATATACATAAGTGAAGCCTAAGGATTTATAAAGCACAGAGTTTTTGTTAACAACAACAAAATATAAGAGATTAGAAGCAGGAGTAGCACAATTTCTTTCACTTTTCTTAGATTGAAACCACACCCGCATCACAAGCAATTAAAATCCACATATCCAGAAAACATTGTGTGCTAGTCTCATAGCTTGAAGAGCTATCATAGTCCACAATTGTTCTTCTTCCCAAGTTGACCACAGTCTTGAAATCCTGATTCAGCCACATGCAGATGGCTTATTTAGGAGAAGTAGTTTGCTATTCCAATAGTGAGGTGTGTTGGTAGAAAATAGACAACGAAAATAAAGTACCTGATGTACCACGCTCAATCAAATGTTATGTGGCTGAATCCAACTCTGAATATGTGGATTTAATTGGTGTCTTTTATTGTTGTTTGTGCTTAGTACTGGTGTATGTATACCCTGAAGTCAGTGGAAGCAGGGAGTCACTTTTTGTGGAATTAAATATATTTTTTATGTTACAACTACAAAAAAAGAGATTTTAATTAATTTAAAATAATTTTTATATCATCTTTTGAAAAGGAAATTGGAATGTTTTGAATAAAGTGCCATACACTTCTTTTGAGCACATATAAATAACAAATGAGAGGGCATACTAGTTCTTATCTCCCAGCAAATCTATATTTATATATTTGAGGATGAGAGGTTTTTAATTTCATAGTATGAGATTAACCAGAAATGAATGAGGTTGAAGTACCAGAAAGTATCATGAGACCCTACATATCTATATTTTATCTGAGTTTATTAAACCTGGAATTGTATGTGTGTGTGTGTACTCAAGTAATATGGATGTACAGGTTAAGAATGAGGACTCTGCAGACAGCATGAATGATTGTAGTGCGACATTTAGCTAAAGAGAGGTAATTTTTAAGATATGTCTAATACACAATATTTTATATTTATAAGGGTTGAATAAAACAATATTTGTTAAACATCATTCATATTTATGGTTCAACAATGTGAGAGCATTGCTAATTAATATTATTCACAAAGGTGAAATACAATCCTCAACATGATTTTTAGCTTGACTTGCCTGCTCTAGATTGGTGCAAGCAAAACATGCAGGTCTTTTTTTTAATAATATTAATTGTTATAAGACTATGTCGTTTTTTGACTAAAACAGTTCAATTAATCGGGCATAACAAACTAAGATTTTAAATCTCAAAAAGGTCAAGCAAATACTACATAGAAGATTACTGAAGGTGAAAGTTACCCATTTCAAGCTTTAACTTAACTCCTAATCGGTTTCATGCTCCATTTTGTGATAGATTGTTTTGTTCAATGCCTTCTAAGACGTGAGATCATTCATTTAGTTCTCTCTATCTTCCCCTAGAAAGAAAGCCATATCTTCCAAACAATTTATTTAGAGTACAAACTTATATAACCTGCTACATTGAATTAGTTGACTTACATACCTGTTAAACATTATTTAATTGCTTAGGTGTCAAGCGATTTTTCATAAATTGTGTCTTCTCCAGGTATTCTGGGCGCTCCAGCTAGTCACAGTCCTGGTACCGGGAGCAGTTTTCCATCTCTATGCAGCTTGCAAGAGTATAGATCAAGAAGACATTCTCCAGAAACCTGTCTACACCGTCTTTTATATTATCTCTGTGCTGTTGAGGATTACTTTGGAAGTGGTAGCATTTTGGCTACAGAGTCATCTGTTTGGTTTCCAAGTCAATCCAATCTTCAAGTGTGATGCAAGAGCCCTAGATAAGAAATACAATGTTACCAGATGTATGGTTCCGGAGCACTTTGAGAAAACCATTTTCCTTATTGCTATGTACACTTTTACTGTGATTACAATGGTACTGTGTGTTGCTGAAATTTTCGAAATCCTATGTAGACGGATAGGTTTCATAAGCAATGAGTGAGTGACCTGTGCCTCAATCACCACTTACTTATTTCCAGTCTTCTGGTGATGTTTAATCAGTCCTCAGTTCTGAGCAAGGACTGTGTGTACAATACCTCTGCAATTCTTCTGCAGGAATATATGTGTGCTAAGCATATGTCAGTATTTACATAAAGACATGTTACAATGTTAGCAATACATTTTTATAGCGATAAAGAAACACAAACATATTCGGATGTATTTTATTGTAAATATGTACATATTTTACATAAGTTGAGCATGAGCAAGTTTGCAATTACTTAAGTTGTGGAGAAAGGTAATTGAATTCCACATTATATTTTTTCAGTGGATGATATTGTAGTATTTATTAATACTCCCAAAAAGTTAGTAAAATCACAAAGGTTTATTGCTGTGAGAAGATACTATTTAGCTGCTCTTTTTGGTTTACAATGGAAAGTGCTAATTTTACTAATCTACTCATAAGAGGATCATAACTACATTTTAGCAGCTAAAACACATGCATTTAATCAATTCACTTTAGTACAGGCTTCAGGCCTTTGGAATAAGCTGCCAAGGCCCATTGCTGTTAAACAGTGTGTAGTCTTTAACCAAATGGGATATAATATGTACTGATGATAAGCAATATGTATAGTTAAGTGTCTCTATATGAAGAGTACAATGATTTTTTATATAATGTAGACTGTTTGTTATGTCTGAATTAATGAAATAAATGGTATAAAAGACATCTGCACAGATAGAAGTACAATCTAAGATGAACTGTGCATTGCTTTACATGGGGAAAATTCCCAGTAAATGAAAGTAAACGGACATAACTGCTAATGACAATTACATAGTTTCATGTATATTTAGGCTTCTATAGAAACTGCATAGCATATGGTCCATTGGCTTACATAAGGATTGGTAATCTACAAAGCTGCTTGCAATTTTTTGTGATTGGTTGTAATACAGAAAATGATAGCTTTATGGAAAAGTATATGGAAAAGTATAGTTCCTCGTACTAAGCTATTCATCTACATGGTTAAAGAGACATGGAACTTTACATTTATTTAGCATTAATTTAAAACAACTGGTTAGAAAAAAACACTGTGTGCATGAAAACTGCTGCAAAGATTAATAAATGTAACTTTTCCAAAAATGTTAAAACATTCTTCTGACAATCTTGTAGTGTCTGGATACGGCACCAGTTGAACTATGCAGCTTTATGGAAAAATAATTTCCTTCCTTTAGCCTGCATTGCTGCGACTAACCCTACCAAATGAGAATTTTTAAAAAGGCAAACTGAATTTCTACAGTACTGCAAATTAGCCATTTTTCATACAAAAACATTTTGTAAACTCTATTCTTTTAAATGCATGGTAGATAAATATGTCAGTTCTGTGTCCCTTTAAACCACTTGTTAGAATGCTTAAGTGATCAGAATGTATTGTGAATCTCCCATTAAGAAGGGAGGTTTGTGAAATACAAGCTGCTGGGACTCAGTTGATTTAATGCAATACTATCATATCTGATTTAGAGATCCTGGCACTCTTCTAAATTTGCCTTTTTAAAAGGGGGTATGGTAAGCATGATATTATATAAAAAACAACATTGCAGCATTTCAAAATCACAGTTTATGCCATATGTATCTAATATAACAACCAGCAGCGTTATTATAATCATATATAAGCTACTTACTAGTTGTTTTCCAATGAAAAAGGGAAAGAATGGTAAAACAAAACAAAAATCATACATAATGTCCAGGAGTGATTATGTCTAAACATCCACAGAATTTTTATTTACTTTGTTTTATGGATTTTGTGTTTAAATTTACATTTTTACTCTATACATAATTATGTGTTATCTTACTTAGGGGGAGATTCAATATTTTATTTGAAATATATTCTCATGAAAGCTACATTAAAGTCACCTGAAAGGTAAAGATCTCTCCAAACTTTAGTTGCTCTCATTTGAAAGAGTGACCTTATAGAAGTTCAAATATGTATATAAAAGATATGGAACGTCCCGATTATTGCTCCGAAACGTCTGTTAAGAGGAAGCACATAATGTGAGTTGCATAGAACACATTACTATAAATGAAGAAGACCTGAATCAAGCTGTATTTGTGTTTACAGCTATTTATTTTAATCAGTGTCAGAATAAACATGGGTAAAATATTAAATGCATCTCCATGCCCTATCTAATATGACACTTCTTTGAGCAATGCATGGATTATATACTATTTGTCATTATTTTCTACAAATTAAATTTGACATTCAGGTACAATTTTTGAGAACTGATACAACATAATAATAATGTTTTATAATTCCATTCTTATTAACTGGAATGAATCACTGCTTATGTCAAAGATAGAAATAATACAAGTTCATCATGAAAGTCAATGTTTAACTTAATGTGCTTTTTTACATCATTATTGTTGTTTGTTATAGTTTGTGTTAAACACTGTATGTTGGTTTCTTATCAAATATCCATCCAAAATGTTTTAAAAGAATTATCTCTTTTTTTTTCAAAATAAAATATGTAATCTCAGGAAAAAAGTTTTGTATGTGCATTATTTCCTCTTGTATATGGGATAAAACCTCATACAGGTTTTAGCAAGTGAGTCGAGTGCAGAGCAGACGAGTTTTGAAGCGGACGAGTGCAGTACTTATTCTTTTTTCTATCAGATTTAATGAATGTGAAAACTGTTGTAATTCAAAATATATATTTTCCCTTCTAATAAAACTTGAAAGTGAAAAAAACAAGTTGGTTTTAAACATGCTATAAACTTATGCTAAGACACAAATAAACTATATTTCATCCAGAGAAATCACACAGTGATGAAGGCCTGAGAAAAACAGTGAGCTTCTCCATAAGTTATTGCTCTTGTAAGAGGGAGATCTTTTTCCACTGTGCTTATATAGTATATCACGTGAGATGCCTTAAAACATTGTCATCAATATCTATATCTATATATACACAGTTGTGATCAAAAGTTTGCAGACCCATGGTGATTGGTAATATATGTACCATTTTCAAAGAAAACATGAGTGAGCAGGCAAAACACATTTCTTACTAGCTACATGTCCGTCAAAAATTACGGGAATAAAATGCTGTTTCCCACCCAATGTGAGCACCTTCGGTGCTCATCGCGAGCCCCACATTGAGTGCCTTTGGCACTCATTGCGAGTCTCTCCCCCTGTCTATTTCCTCCCTTGTGGCTCCTTTTCCCCTCCATGGTGTGTCCTTTCCTCCCTCCTCTCCTTGTGTCTCCTTTCCCCCTCTCCCACCTGTGTCTCTTCCCCCTCCCCTGTCTCTTTCCCCCTCCCTCCCATGTTTTCCCCTCCCCTATGGCTCTTTCCCCCCTCCCTCCCATGTCTCCCCCCCCCGTGTGTCCTCCTCCCCTGTGTCTCTTCCCCCCGTTTCTTTACCCCTTCCCCTGTGTCTCTTTCCCCCCTCACTCCCATGTCTCTTTCCCCCTCCCCTATGTTTCTTTTCCCTTCTCCTGTCTCTTCCCCCATCCCTCCCCCTGTGACTCTCCCCCTCTGTCTCCTTCCCCCTCTGCCCTGTGTCTATTTCCCCCCTCCCCAGTGGGGGTAGAGAGCAGCAGGAGCTCATTGCATGATAGTAAGAGACGGAGAAATGGAGGAGAAGGATAAGGGAGAAGGAGGGAAAGGAAGGATGAGGATAAGGGGGAAGGAGACACAGGCCAGGTACTGGGGGTGTTTTGAGCCCTGGGGGCCTCGCGATGAGCGCCTTTGGCGCTCAGTGAATCTTGCGTTGGTGTCGGACGCAAATGCGTGACCAACATCGCAAGATCAACAACTATATATGTGATGGGATTCATGTTCAACTGTAGGTTATAACAGAATGGCACAAGCAGAAACCAGAACATGGCAACAAAGAAAAAAAATGAAATGGCCCTATTCAAAAGTTTGCATACCCTTAGTTCTTAATACTATGTGTTGCTGCCTTTAGCATTAATGACAACCTACAGACTTTTGTAATAGATGTCTATGAGGCCCCTAATTCTTGCAGGTAATACAGCTGCCCATTCGTCTTGGCAAAATGCCTCCAGTTCATGCAAAGTCTTTGGTCGTTTCAGATCTCCCCAGAGTGGCTCAATGGTATTAAGGTCAGGAGACTGTGATGGCCACTCGACAACCTTAAACTATTTCTGCTGTAACCACTGGAGGGTGAACTTGGCTTTGTGCTTTGGGTCATTGTCATGCTGGAAAAGTCCAAGAGCATCCCATGCCCAGCCTTCGTGCAGAGGAATGCAAATTGTCTGCCAATATTTTCTCATAACAATCTGCATTCCTCTTGCCATCAATTTTCACAAGATTCCCTGTGCCTGTAGAGCTCACCCCCCCCCCCAAAAAAAAAAACATTAGAGAGCCACCACAATGCTTAACAGTCGGGGTGGTATTCTTTTCACTATAGGCCTTGTTAACCCCTCTCCAAACAGCAATTATGGTTGTGACCATAAAGCTCTGTTTTGGTCTCGTCACTACAAATCAGTGTGCCAGAAGCTGTGAGGCGTGTCAAGGGGTTGTTGGGCATATTGTAACCAGGCTTTTTGTGGCATTGGCTCAGTAAAGGCTTCTTAGTGGCATCTCGACCACGCAGCTCATTTTTGTTTAAGTGTGAAACAACCACACCGTCATTTTTCAGAGCAGCCTGTATTTCTCCCAAGGTTACCTGTGGGGTTTTCTCCGTATTCTGAACAATTCTTCTGGCAGTTGTGGCTGAAATCTTTCTTGGTCTACCTCACCTTGGCTTGGTATCAAAAGATCCCAGAATTTTCAACTTCTTAATAAGTGATTGAACAGTACTGACTGATATTTTCAAGGCTTTGGATATCTTTTTATATTCTTTTCCATCGTTATGAAGGTCCATTACCTTGTTAAGCAGATCTTTTGACAGTTCTTTTCTGCTCCCCATGGCTCAGTATCTAGCCTGATCAGTGAGAGCTAACAAACTCATTGACTATTTATACACAGTTACTAATTGCAATTTAAAAAGCCACAGGTGCGGGAAATTAACTTTTAATTGCCATTTTAACCTGTTTGTGTCACCTTGTGTGTCTTTAACAAGGCCAAACATTCAAGGATATGTACAATTTTGATCAGGGCCAATGGGTGATTTCTGTTATCATTATGATTTAAAAAGGAGCCAAACAACTATGTGATAATAAATGGCTTCATATGATCACTTCATATGCCCTCCTCTCCCTCGTGTCTCTTTTCCCCCCTCTCCCTCCCCTGGGTCTCTTTACCCCCCTCTCCCTCCCCTGGGTCTCTTTACCCTCTCCCTCCACAGCATCTCTTCCCCCTTTTCCTCCCCTTTGTCCTCCCTCCCCCTGGGTGTCAGTCCTCTCTCTCCCTCCCCGTGTGTCAGTCCTCTCTCTCCCTCTGTGTCAGTCCTCTCTCTCCCTGTGCGTCAGACCTCTCTCTCCCTGTGTGTCAGTCCTCTCTCTCTCTGTGTGTCAGTCCTCTCTCTCCCTCCCCGTGTGCCAGTCCTCTTTCTCCCTCCCCGTGTGCCAGTCCTCTCTCTCTCTCCCTGTGTGTCAGTCCTCTCTATCCCTCTCCATGTGCCAGTTCTC
The DNA here is from genome assembly GCA_027410445.1 of Discoglossus pictus. Classification (NCBI taxonomy): domain Eukaryota; kingdom Metazoa; phylum Chordata; class Amphibia; order Anura; family Alytidae; genus Discoglossus; species Discoglossus pictus. Next base: position 131,508,761 of record CM050165.1, on the reverse strand, counting down.
TCTCTCTCCCTGTGTGTCAGTCCTCTCTCTCTCTCTGTGTGTCAGTCCTCTCTCTCCCTCCCCGTGTGCCAGTCCTCTCTCTCCCTCCCCGTGTGCCAATTCTCTCTCTCACTCCCTGTGTGTCAGTCCTCTCTCTCTCTCTTTGCGTGTGAGTCATCTCTCTCCCTGTGTCAGTCCTCTCTCTCTCTGTGTGTCAGTCTTCTCTTTCTCTCTCTGTGTGTCAGTCATCTCTCTGTGTGTGTGTCAGTCATCTCTCTCTCTCCCCCTGTGTGTCAGTCCTCTCTCTCCCTGTGTGTCAGTCCCCTCTCTCCCTCCCCCTATGTGTCAGTCCTCTCTCTCCCTCCCCCTGTGTCAGTCCTCTCTCTCCCTCCCCCTGTGTGTCAGTCCTCTCTCTCCCTCCCCGTGTGTCAGTCCTCTATCTCTCTCTGTCAGTCCTCTCTCTCTCCCTGTGTGTCAGTCCTCTCTCTCACTCCCTCCCCCTGTGTGTCAGTCCTCTCTCTCAATCCCAGTGTGCCAGTCCTCTCTCTCTGTATGTCAGTCCTCTCTCTCCCTCCCCCCGTGTGTCAGTCCTCTCTCTCTCTGTGTCAGTCCTCTCTCTCTGTATGTCAGTCCTCTCTCTCCCTCCCCCTGTGTGTCAGTCCTCTCTCTCCCTCCCCGTGTGCCAGTCCTCTCTCTCTGTGTGTCAGTCCTCTCTCTCTCCCTGTGTGTCAGTCCTCTCTCTCTCTCTTTGCGTGTCAGCCATCTCTCTCCCCGTGTCAGTCCTCTCTCTCTCTCTGTGTGTCAGTCTTCTCTTTCTCTCTCTGTGTGTCAGTCATGTCTCTGTGTGTGTGTCAGTCATCTCTCTCTCTCCCCCTGTGTGTCAGTCCCCTCTCTCCCTCCCCCTATGTGTCAGTCCTCTCTCTCCCTCCCCTGTCAGTCCTCTCTCTCCCTCCCCATGTGTCAGTCCTCTCTCTCCCTCCCCCTGTGTGTCAGTCCTCTCTCTCCCTCCCCCTGTGTGTCAGTCCTCTCTCTCCCTCCCCCTGTGTGTCAGTCCTCTCTCTCTGTGTGCCAGTCCTCTCTCTCTGTGTGCCAGTCCTCTCTCTCTGTGTGTCGGTCCTCTCTCTCTGTGTGTCAGTCCTCTCTCTCTGTGTGTGTCAGTCCTCTCTCTCCCTCCCCCTGTGTGTCAGTCCTCTCTCTCCCTCCCCGTGTGCCAGTCCTCTCTCTCTATGTGTCAGTCCTCTCTCTCTCCCCCTGTGTGTCAGTCCTCTCTCTCTCCCCCTGTGTGTCAGTCCTCTCTCTCTCCCCCTGTGTGTCAGTCCTCTCTCTCTCTCCCTGTGTGTCAGTCCTCTTTCTCTCTCTCCCTGTGTGTCAGTCCTCTCTCTCTCTCCCTCCCCCTGTGTGTCAGTCCTCTCTCTCTCTCCCTCCCCCTGTGTGTCAGTCCTCTCTCTCTGTGTGCCAGCCCTCTCTCTCTGTGTGCCAGTCCTCTCTCTCTGTGTGTCAGTCCTCTCTCTCCCTCCCAGTGTGCCAGTCCTCTCTCTCTGTGTGTCAGTCCTCTCTCTCTGTGTGTCAGTCCTCTCTCTCCCTCCCCGTGTGTCAGTCATCTCTCTCCCTCCCCGTGTGCCAGTCCTCTCTCTCTGTGTGTCAGTCCTCTCTCTCTCTCCCTGTGTGTCAGTCCTCTCTCTCTCTCTCTTTGCGTGTCAGTCATCTCTCTCCCTGTGTCAGTCCTCTCTCTCTCTGTGTGTCAGTCTTCTCTTTCTCTCTCTGTATGTCAGTCATATCTGTGTGTGTGTGTCAGTCATCTCTCTCTCTCCCCCTGTGTGTCAGTCCTCTCTCTCCCTGTGTGTCAGTCCCCTCTCTCCCTCCCCCTATGTGTCAGTCCTCTCTCTCCCTCCCACTGTCAGTCCTCTCTCTCCCTGCCCCTGTGTGTCAGTCCTCTCTCTCTCTCTCCCTGTGTGTCAGTCCTCTCTCACTCCCTCCCCCTGTGTGTCAGTCCTCTCTCTCCCTGTGTGTCAGTCCTCTCTCTCTCCCCCTGTATGTCAGTCCCTTCTCTCCCTCCCCCTGTGTGTCAGTCCTCTCTCCCTGTGTGTCAGTCCCCTCTCTCCCTCCCTCTGTGTGTCAGTCCTCTCTCTCCCTCCCCATGTGTCAGTCCTCTCTCTCTCTCTCTGTCAGTCCTCTCTCTCTCTCTGTCAGTCCTCTCTCTCACTCCCTCCCCCTGTGTGTCAGTCCTCTCTCTCCCTCCCTGTGTGCCAGTCCTCTCTCTCTGTGTGTCAGTCCTCTCTCTCTCTCTCTCCCTGTGTGTCAGTCCACTCTCTCTCTCCCCTGTGTGTCAGTCCCCTCTCTCCCTCCCCATGTGTGTCAGTCCTCTCTCTCCTTGTGTGTCAGTCCCCTCTCTCCCTCCCCCTTTGTGTCAGTCCTCTCTCTCCCTCCCCCTGTGTCAGTCCTCTCTCTCTCTCCCTGTGTGTCAGTCCTCTCTCTCCCTCCCTGTGTGTCAGTCCTCTCTCTCTCTCTCTCTCTGTCAGTCCTCTCTCTCCCCCTGTGTGTCAGTCCTCTCTCTCACTCCCTCCCCCTGTGTATCAGTCCTCTCTTTCTCTGTGTGTCAGTCATCTCTCTCTCTCCCCTTGTGTGTCAGTCCTCTCTCTCTGTGTGTCAGTCGTCTCTCTCTCCCTCCCCCTGTGTGTCAGTCCTCTCTCTCTCTCCCTCCCCCTGTGTGTCAGTCCTCTCTCTCTGTGTGCCAGTCCTCTCTCTCTGTGTGCCAGTCCTATCTCTCCCTCCCCCTGTGTGTCAGTCCTCTCTCTCCCTCCCCGTGTGTGTCAGTCCTCTCTCTCCCTCCCAGTGTGCCAGTCCTCTCTCTCTGTGTGTCAGTCCTCTCTCTCCCTCCCCCTGTGTGTCAGTCCTCTCTCTCCCTCCCAGTGTGCCAGTCCTCTCTCTCTGTGTGTCAGTCCTCTCTCTCTGTGTGTCAGTCCTCTCTCTCCCTCCCCGTGTGTCAGTCCTCTCTCTCTCTCCCCGTGTGCCAGTCCTCTCTCTGTGTGTCAGTCCTCTCTCTCTCTCCCTGTGTGTCAGTCCTCTCTCTCTCTCTTTGCGTGTCAGTCATCTCTCTCCCTGTGTCAGTCCTCTCTCTGTGTGTCAGTCTTCTCTTTCTCTCTCTGTATGTCAGTCATCTCTGTGTGTGTGTGTCAGTCATCTCTCTCTCTCCCCCTGTGTGTCAGTCCTCTCTCTCCCTGTGTGTCAGTCCCCTCTCTCCCTCCCCCTATGTGTCAGTCCTCTCTCTCCCTCCCCCTGTCAGTCCTCTCTCTCCCTCCCCCTGTGTGTCAGTCCTCTCTCTCCCTCCCCGTGTGTCAGTCCTCTCTCTCTCTCTCCCTGTGTGTCAGTCCTCTCTCACTCCCTCCCCCTGTGTGTCAGTCCTCTCTCTCCCTGTGTGTCAGTCCTCTCTCTCTCTCCCTGTGTGTCAGTCCACTCTCTCCCTCCCCCTGTGTGTCAATCCTCTCTCCCTGTGTGTCAGTCCCCTCTCTCCCTCCCCCTGTGTGTCAGTCCTCTCTCTCCCTCCCCCTGTGTCAGTCCTCTCTCTCCCTCCCCGTGTGTCAGTCCTCTCTCTCTCTGTCAGTCCTCTCTCTCTCCCTGTGTGTCAGTCTTCTCTCTCACTACCTCCCCCTGTGTGCCAGTCCTCTCTCTCTGTGTGTCAGTCATCTCTCTCTCTCCCCTTGTGTGTCAGTCCTCTCTCTCTGTGTGTCAGTCATCTCTCTCTCTCCCCCTGTGTGTCAGTCCCCTCTCTCTATGTGTGTCAGTCGTCTCTCTCTCCCTCCCCCTGTGTGTCAGTCCTCTCTCTCCCTCCCCATGTGCCAGTCCTCTCTCTCTCTGTGTCCGTCCTCTTTCTCTCCCCCTGTGTGTCAGTCCTCTCTCTCTCTCCCTCCCCCTGTGTGTCAGTTCTCTCTCTCTGTGTGCCAGTCCTCTCTCTCTCTGTGTGCCAGTCCTCTCTCTCTGTGTGCCAGTCCTCTCTCTCTGTGTGTCAGTCCTCTCTCTCCCTCCCCCTGTGTGTCAGTCCTCTCTCTCCCTCCCCGTGTGCCAGTCCTCTCTCTCCTTGTGTCAGTCCTCTCTCTCTCCCTCCCCGTGTGCCAGTTCTCTCTCTTTCCCTGTGTGTCAGTCCTCTCTCTCTCTCTCTCTCCCTCCCCGTGTGCCAGTTCTCTCTCTCTCCCTGTGTGTCAGTCCTCTCTCTCCCTCCCCCTGTGTGTCAGTCCTCTCTCTCCCTCCACGTGTGCCAGTCCTCTCTCTCTGTGTGTCAGTCCTCTCTCTCTCTCTCCCTCCCCGTGTGCCAGTTCTCTCTCTTTCCCTGTGTGTCAGTCCTCTCTCTCTCTCTCCCTCCCCGTGTGCCAGTTCTCTCTCTCTCCCTGTGTCAGTCCTCTCTCTCTCTGTGTGTCAGTCATCTCTCTGTGTGTGTGTCAGTCATCTCTCTCTCTCTCCCTGTGTCAGTCCCCTCTCTCCCTCCCCCTGTGTGTCAGTCCTCTCTCTCCCTCCCCCTGTGTCAGTCCTCTCTCTCCCTCCCCCTGTGTCAGTCCTCTCTCTCTCTCTGTCAGTCCTCTCTCTCTCCCTGTGTGTCAGTCCTCTCTCTCACTCCCTCCCCCTGTGTGTCAGTCCTCTCTCTCCCTCCCCGTGTGCCAGTCCTCTCTCTCCCTGTGTGTCAGTCCTTTCTTTCCCTCCCCCTGTGTGTCAGTCCTCTCTCTCTCTCCCTGTGTGTCAGTCCTCTCTCTCTCTGTGTGTCAGTCATCTCTATCTCCATCCCCCTGTGTGTCAGTCCTCTCTCTCCCTCCCCGTGTGCCAGTCCCCTCTCCCTCCCTGTGTGTCAGTCCTCTCTCTCCCTCTACATGTGCCAGTCCTCTCTCTCTCTCTGTGTGTCAGTCATCTCTCTCTCCCTGTGTGTCAGTCATCTCTCTCTCCCTGTGTGTCAGTCATCTCTCTCTCCCTGTGTGTCAGTCCTCTCTCTCCCTCCCCGTGTGCCAGTTCTCTCTCTCTCTCTCTCTGTGTGTCAGTCCTCTCTCTCCCTGTGTGTCAGTCCTCTCTCTCTCCCCGTGTGTCAGTCCCCTCTCTCCCTCCCCCTGTGTGTCAGTCCTCTCTCTCCCTGTGTGTCAGTCCCCCTCTCTCCCTCCCCCTGTGTATCAGTCCTCTCTCTCCCTCCCCGTGTGTCAGTCCTCTCTCTCTCTCTCTCTGTCAGTCCTCTCTCTCTCTCTCCCTGTGTGTCAGTCCTCTCTCTCACTCCCTCCCCCTGTGTGTCAGTCCTCTCTCTCCCTCCCTGTGTGCCAGTCCTCTCTCTGTGTGTCAGTCCTCTCTCTCTCTCCCTGTGTGTCAGTCCACTCTCTCTCTCCCCCTGTGTGTCAGTCCCCTCTCTCTCTCCCCCTGTGTGTCATTCCCCTCTCTCACTCCCCCTGTGTGTCAGTCCTCTCTCTCCCTCCCCCTGTGTCAGTCCTCTCTCTCTCTCTGTGTGTCAGTCATCTCTCTCTCCCCTTGTGTGTCAGTCCTCTCTCTCTGTGTGTCAGTCATCTCTCTTTTTACCCCTGTGTGTCAGTCCTCTCTCCCTCCCCCTGTGTGTCAGTCCTCTCTCTCCCTCCCCCTGTGTGTCAGTCCTCTCTCTCCCTGTGTGTCAGTCCTCTCTCTCTCTCTCCCTCCCCCTGTGTCAGTCCTCTCTCTCCCTCCCCGTGTGCCAGTCCTCTCTCTCTGTGTGTCAGTCCTCTCTCTCCCTCCCCGTGTGCCAGTCCTCTCTCTCTGTGTGTCAGTCCTCTCTCTCTCCCTCCCGTGTGCCAGTTCTCTCTCTTTCCCTGTGTGTCAGTCCTCTCTCTCTCTCTTTGCGTGTCAGTCATCTCTCTCCCTGTGTCAGTCTTCTCTTTCTCTCTCTGTGTGTCAGTCATCTCTCTGTGTGTGTGTCAGTCCTCTCTCTCTCTCCCCGTGTCAGTCCTCTCTCTCCCTGTGTGTCAGTCCCCTCTCTCCCTCCCCCTGTGTGTCAGTCCTCTCTCTCCCTCCCCCTGTGTCAGTCCTCTCTCTCCCTCCCCGTGTGTCAGTCCTCTCTCTCAGTCCCTCCCCCTGTGTGTCAGTCCTCTCTCTCCCTCCTCGTGTGCCAAGCCTCTCTCTCTGTGTGCCAGTCCTCTCTCTGTGTGTCAGTCCTCTCTCTCTCTCCCTGTGTGTCAGTCCACTCTCTCTCTCCCCCTGTGTGTCAGTCCCCTTTCTCTCTCCCCCTGTGTGTCATTCCCCTCTCTCACTCCCCCTGTGTGTCAGTCCTCTCTCTCCCTCCCCCTGTGTCAGTCCTCTCTCTCTCTCTGTGTGTCAGTCATCTCTCTCTCCCCTTGTGTGTCAGTCCTCTCTCTCTGTGTGTCAGTCATCTCTCTTTTTACCCCTGTGTGTCAGTCCTCTCTCCCTCCCCCTGTGTGTCAGTCCTCTCTCTCCCTCCCCCTGTGTGTCAGTCCTCTCTCTCCCTGTGTGTCAGTCCTCTCTCTCTCTCTCCCTCCCCCTGTGTCAGTCCTCTCTCTCCCTCCCCGTGTGCCAGTCCTCTCTCTCTGTGTGTCAGTCCTCTCTCTCCCTCCCCGTGTGCCAGTCCTCTCTCTCTGTGTGTCAGTCCTCTCTCTCTCCCTCCCGTGTGCCAGTTCTCTCTCTTTCCCTGTGTGTCAGTCCTCTCTCTCTCTCTCTGCGTGTCAGTCATCTCTCTCCCTGTGTCAGTCTTCTCTTTCTCTCTCTGTGTGTCAGTCATCTCTCTGTGTGTGTGTCAGTCCTCTCTCTCTCTCCCCGTGTCAGTCCTCTCTCTCCCTGTGTGTCAGTCCCCTCTCTCCCTCCCCCTGTGTGTCAGTCCTCTCTCTCCCTCCCCCTGTGTCAGTCCTCTCTCTCCCTCCCCGTGTGTCAGTCCTCTCTCTCTGTCAGTCCTCTCTCTCAGTCCCTCCCCCTGTGTGTCAGTCCTCTCTCTCCCTCCTCGTGTGCCAGTCCTCTCTCTCTGTGTGTCACTCCACTCTCTCTCTCCCCCTGTGTGTCAGTCCCCTCTCTCCCTCCCCCTGTGTGTCAGTCCCCTCTCTCCCTCCCCGTGTGCCAGTCCTCTCTCTCTGTGTGTCAGTCCTCTCTCTCTCTACCTGTGTGTCAGTCCACTCTCTCTCTCTCCCCCTGTGTGTCAGTCCCCTCTCTCCCTCCCCCTGTGTGTCAGTCCCCTCTCTCCCTCCCCCTGTGTGTCAGTCCTCTCTCTCCCCCCCCCTGTGTCAGTCCTCTCTCTCCCTCCCCCTGTGTGTCAGTCCTCTCTTTCCCTCCCCGTGTGTCAGTCCTCTCTCTCTCTGTCAATCCTCTCTCGCTCTCTCCCTGTGTGTCAGTTCTCTCTCTCTCTCCCTCCCCGTGTGTCAGTCCTCTCTCTCCCTCCCAGTGTGCCAGTCCTCTCTCTCTGTGTGTCAGTCCTCTCTCCCTCCCCCTGTGTGTCAGTCCACTCTCTCTCTCCCCCTGTGTGTCAGTCCCCTCTCTCCCTCCCCGTT
>CM050165.1:131463647-131501201 GCA_027410445.1 Discoglossus pictus | reverse complement strand
TCCCTCCTGTGTGTCAGTCCTCTCTCTCTCCCTGTGTGTCAGTCCTCTCTCTCTCCCTGTGTGTCAGTCCTCTCTCTCCCTCCCCTGTGTGTCAGTCCTCTCTCTCTCTCTCCCTGTGTGTCAGTCCTCTCTCTCCCTCCCCCTGTGTGTCAGTCCTCTCTCTCCCTCCCCTGTGTGTTAGTCCTCTCTCTCCCTCCCCTGTGTGTCAGTCCTCTCTCTCTCTCCCTGTGTGTCAGTCCTCTCTCTCCCTGTGTGTCAGTCCTCTCTCTCTCTCTCTCTCTCCCTGTGTGTCAGTCCTCTCTCTCTCTCTCTGTGTGTGTGTGTCAGTCCTCTCTCTCTCTCTCCCTGTGTGTCAGTCCTCTCTCTCTCTCTGTGTGTGTGTGTGTCAGTCCTCTCTCTTCCTGTGTGTCAGTCCTCTCTCTCCCTCCCTCTGTGTGTCAGTCCCCTCTCTCCCTCCCCTGTGTGTCAGTCCTCTCTCCCCCTGTGTGTCAGTCCTCTCTCTCTCTCTCCCTGTGTGTGTGTCAGTCCTCTCTCTCCCTCCCCCTGTGTGTCAGTCCTCTCTCTCCCCCTGTGTGTCAGTCCCCTCTCTCCCTCCCCTGTGTGTCAGTCCTCTCTCTCCCTCCCCTGTGTGTCAGTCCTCTCTCTCCCTGTGTGTCAGTCCTCTCTCTCCCTGTGTGTCAGTCCTCTCTCTCTCTCTCTCTCTCCCTGTGTGTCAGTCCTCTCTCTCTCTCCTCCTGTGTGTCAGTCCTCTCTCTCCCTCCTCCTGTGTGTCAGTCCTCTCTCCCCCTGTGTGTCAGTCCTCTCTCTCTCTCTCTCCCTGTGTGTCAGTCCTCTCTCTCTCTCTGTGTGTGTGTGTGTGTCAGTCCTCTCTCTCCCTCCCCCTGTGTGTCAGTCCTCTCTCTCTCTCTCTCTGTGTGTGTGTGTGTGTCAGTCCTCTCTCTCCCTCCCCCTGTGTGTCAGTCCCCTCTCTCCCTCCCCTGTGTGTCAGTCCTCTCTCTCCCTCCTCCTGTGTGTCAGTCCTCTCTCTCCCTGTGTGTCAGTCCTCTCTCTCCCTCCCCCTGTGTGTCAGTCCCCTCTCTCCCTCCCCTGTGTGTCAGTCCTCTCTCTCCCTCCTCCTGTGTGTCAGTCCTCTCTCTCCCTCCTCCTGTGTGTCAGTCCTCTCTCTCCCTCCTCCTGTGTCAGTCCTCTCTCTCCCTCCTCCTGTGTGTCAGTCCTCTCTCTCCCTGTGTGTCAGTCCTCTCTCTCCCTCCCCCTGTGTGTCAGTCCTCTCTCTCTCTCTCTCTCTCTCATTTCTCTCCCTGTGTGTCAGTCCTCTCTCTCTCTCTGTGTCATTCCTCTCCCTGTGTGTCAGTCCTCTCTCTCCCTCCCCCTGTGTGTCAGTCCTCTCTCTCTCTCTCGCTGTGTATCAGTCCTCTCTCTCTCGCTGTGTGTCAGTCCTCTCTCTCCCTGTGTGTCAGTCCTCTCTCTCCCTGTGTGTCAGTCCTCTCTCCCCCTGTGTGTCAGTCCTCTCTCTCTGTGTCATTCCTCTCCCTGTGTGTCAGTCCTCTCTCTCCCTCCCCCTGTGTGTCAGTCATCTCCCTCCCCCTGTGTGTCAGTCCTCTCTCTCCCTCCCCCTGTGTGTCAGTCCTCTATCTCCTCCCCTCTGTAGGCGGAAGCGGAAGTGTTTCTGTGAGCAGTGTGTGTACTTGTTGTGGTCCCAGTGACAGCCGATCAGTCTGCACTCTCTGCCTGTGCCATGGCCGCCCCCCTGCCCTCTCTCCCGCAGCAGTTCAAGTCCTTACAGCATCACCTGAGGACAGCCCAGGAGCACGACAAGAGGGACCCGGTGGTGTCTTATTACTGTGAGTGCACCCTCACCTTACAGTGTAGCTCTGATGGGTGTCCTATACTGTGCATGTTACATACTAGTGTATAAAGCTCATCTGTATATGCAGGTACAGGTGACTCCCTTACAATATACAACTCATCATATACTAATGTCATATGTTGTTAGAGAATATGTACCAGTTTCATATAAAGATGCCCATACACAGGGCTAGAGTCATTAATAGTGAGGTGACACCTATCTGTATGTTATTATATGGAGGCCATGTGTTGCAGGGTGAGACATATCCCCATCTTGAGAAGGTGTCTGTCATATATGTGATGCTAAGGTGTCTTCTGTCTAGTGAGTCAGATCTTGGTTGTTATAGGTCAGTGTCTTAACATTTAGTACATAACTGAGGGCAGATCTGGGCCCTTCATCCTCATTGCCAACAGTTTGTATCTTGGTTCAAAGTTTTATTGTTGTGGTTTAGTCGTGTCCGACTCTTCATGGACTTCAGCACGACAGGCTCATATATAATTATGGCTCTGGTTTTCTTGGCAAAGATACTTGAGTGGGTTGCCAGTTCCTTTTCCAGTGGACTGTGGTTTATCTGACCTCTCTGCTATGACTTGCCCATCTTGGGTGACCCAACATGGTTTAGCTCACAGCTTCATTGAGGAACACAAGCCACTTTACAATGACAAGGTAGAGATCTAAAAGGGCAACGTTTCATACCCTCATGGATATCCCATGGGTGTATTTAGCATTTTGCTGGTTCACATTTGCACTCACCCACTTCTAGCTCCTCTTTCACCTTTCTATATCGCAAATCTCTTATGTGTGTGTATATATAGTACATTTGTGCTCTAAAATAAGTTTAAAAAACTATTTCCTGCTCGGAATTCCAAGAAATACGGTTATTACACTGCACTCTGGGACCCTGGGCAGGGACACGCAAATGTGCCCACAAAGGCTTCACTCTTGTGTATAATCCAACCTTGGCTTTGCATTAAAGCTGCGTAATACAGCAGGTATAAGCTTAAAGGAAGCCATGTTTGAAAATGGCTATGGATTGAAGAGCGAGGCATTTGTGGGCACATGTGTATGTCCCAGCTCAGCAGTGTAATAACTGTTTTTCTCGGAATTCTAACCTGGAAGCGATTTTTTTGTAACTTGCTTTAGACTTTCAAATGTGAACACAGTTGTACTATTAATTTACTATATATATATATATATATATATATATATATATATATATATATAATATTACACACACACATACATACACACAAAAGGGATTCTTAAACTTACAGACAAAAATATCACTACATATAGACATTTGTGTGCACAGAAAAACATATTTCATTGTAATGCACTGGCATCTTTAGGAGGCCTGCTGCTCCCTGGAAAAGTGCTGCACCAGGCCTGGGCCTAGGCAGAAACACACTCTTGAGATATTCAACATTTTTATACATTAAATAAATCCCAACTATGATACAAATTCCTGTTTCCTATTCCAAGAATACAATTAAGTTTATGTGAAAATAACTCCTTCTTACCTTCCCATCATCTTACTTACTTCTACATCAGCGCTGCAGAATATGTTGGCGCATTACAAATAAATGATGATAATAATATCTTTTTGACTATAATTTTAACATCATTATTACTATTCTTGTATTTTTTCAGAATTATCATTGTATATATGCTCCATGGTGTTGTGCGAGAATATATATATATATATATATATATATATATATATATATATATATATTACACATTTCATAGAAAGCCACATTGCTCTTTAACAAACATTCAGGTTCAGTAATATCTTTGTATCTTATTTTTTTCTCTATTGCTCATTCAACCTTGATTCACATGCACCTGGTCAGTACTTGGATGGGTGACTACTTAGGGATACCAGGTGCTGTATGCTGTGGCCCACTGGAGAAGGAACTGGCAACCACTCCAGTATCTCTGCCATGAATACCAAATGGATCAGCATGATGTGTTGCGGTCCATGAGGTCACAGAGAGTTGGACACGACTGAAAGAGGCAAACACCCAATATAGACAGCTGCTTTACCTTTTCGAATGTGGCAGGTGGTGATACAATGCTGGTTGTTTATATGTGTATTACATGACTACGTAATTAAAGGATATCATGGTGAGTAATACAGATACTATGGTATTATTCACTATTATACTATTCATAGCCACCATATCCTTATTTTTACATATTAATCCATAACATTCAAACATGTTGCAATTGCTTAGAAAATTGTAACTGTTTTATTCCAAAGCACACATATTTAAAATAGGTGCTTTCCCTTAATAATTTAGATCCATGTTTGACCATTTCATTGAACTCTTTATATTCTCATATACTTAAATAAATTCATAAATGTATGACTTTTGCCCTGAAAATGTGCTACCCTAGGCCTGGGCCTAATGGGTCTAGGCAGAAACACGTTGGGATGTTCAACATTTTTATACATTATATAGCAATATATAAATTACGGCTATGATACAATGATGTTTCAGGCCTTACATGAATTACATTTCAGGAAAGTTTGCTGCTATTTTCTCCTTTTTCCTATTTTGATTTCTAATAATGTTGTATTTGCATGGTTAAAGGACCACGCTGTACTATAAAAATAATGGCTATTAAAATGACAGTACATTCATATGTATGTTCGATTCATAATGTTTACATTTTGTAATGATAGTAGATCTACTTTTGATACAAATTTCTGGTGTAGATTTGAGGTCTGATATACACCAGAACACACAGCAGGAGTGTGCTACAGCTGCCACACCCCTAATTATACAAAAGAGGAGGGGCTAAGTGGCACAGCAAGACGGGCAGAAGCCTATAGATGTAAGGACTTTAAAGTATTACTACAGTAAACACCCCGTTATCCGGCACCTACGGGGACTCCCTATTTTTTCCGGATACGTGTAGTTTCTGGTTTATCAGGAGTCCCTGAATTTAAGGGTCTAAACGAGCCTTAAACACCCCAAACCTTCTCAAAATGGCTTTATTAAGGCATTAGCCCTTAAACTGGGCCATTTAGGCCCAGAAAAAATAATAAGAAAAAAGTTAGCTTTTTTTTTTTTTTTTTTTTTTTTTTGCAGTCTCAAACTCCAGATAGTGCCAGTTATGCTGTTTTTAGTGGGAGTTTTTTGAAAATGGGGAATTGCTGCCGGTTGCTTGAGAGTCCCGGTTAGTTGGGTGCCGGATAACCGGGATTCTACTGTACTAGCATTACAAAATGTAAACATTTAAATCAAGTATACTTATGCATGTACTTTCATTTTAACAGCCATTATTTTTATAGTACAGTGGACCTTTAAGAGGATATTAGCCAATTAAAGAGAAGCATATTCATTCATATATAAATAATAGGAATCACAAACTAGGTTGTACATTCAAAAAGTATTAAATAAGTGTCTATATCAAAGTGGTGATATTTTTGATTGATGCTCCAAATAACCCTGAACTTCAATATGAAAATATATATTGCTAGATGTCATAAAGGCTGTGATTGTAGATTTTTGATGACTTGGCATACCTACATTTTAAAGTTGGGTTAAGCAGGAAAGTATTATTTTGGGTTAAACAGTTATAGTGTTGATTTCACTAGAGATGTGAGACCGCTACATGTCCCATATTATCCAATGGAATGTAATCATAAAGTGTGAAGAGTCTGCTTCAGCTTGAAAAAGTGACTCAGAAAATACAAGAACCTGAGAAATCTCATGGTAATTTGTTGCCAATTATCTTACTGCCGAACCATTGAAGCCAATGGTATAAAAATTACGGTAATATTTTATCACGTAATCCAGAGAAGTGCTCCTCCAGAAAATTTTCAAGACTTCTCTTGATAGCTCTTTGGTCCTCATATGCTGTCTAACAAACTTTGGGGCCTTCCAGAAATGGGTGTACCTGTGGACGCCATTCAACTAAATATGTGACTTCTGGAGGCACCAGAACTTATCTAGGGATTTCCCACTAAAGAGGCTGGTCCTTTCCCTTGTACCCTGCACCAGTGCTGCTCACCCCCACAGGCACGCGAACTCCATCGCCATCTACCGCTCGCAATTCGGTACTACACTCTGGTTGAGCAATCTATTTTAAACTGGATTGATGTAGTGGTGAGGGTTAGGGTTAGTCATAGGGTTAGGTTTAGGGTTAAGGTTAGACAAAGGGTAAGGTTTAGGGGTTAGCGTTAGGCATAAAGTTGGGATTAGCCTACAGTTTGGGTCCTTTTTTTTTTTTTTTTTTATTATTTTTATATATCTAGAGTGTAGTACACCACCTCACCACAAGCAGCTTCAGGCGCGCTCACAGCGGTTGTAGAGATGCGGCGCAGCCGAAGAGGGAAAGATCCGAGGGGCTGGATACTAAAGACCTCATTTGTAAAAAAAAAATGAAAAATCTGGAATTTAGTTTTTTATTACCACAATATGGACTGTTTTTGTTGACCAGGAACAGAAAATCCCAAGTTGTTCAATTTTAATTTCTTGTTGTAATGCTACAAAAAGTAGAGCAGTTCAATGGATTGAATGTTTACACAAGGCACTTTATGTTGTGTTGTGTTATACATTGTGTTTTCCTTTCTAATTATTATTTGATTTCTCATTTGTAACATACATATTCATGTAAAATGTGTTTTTATTTATTTTTCCTTGATCTGTCTCCTGATATTTGGCTGTTTTCATAGTATACAGTTTGTCTTCTATAGATGTATGAAGCCAAATGTGAACAAAAATAACTTGTGTGTTCAGAAAGGGAAAAAAAGTTATGTCCAGCTATATAAATCTATTTAATCCTGGATATGAGTTTAAGCTGTTCTAAAACTTTAGTCACTGAAAAATATTTTTGTAAGAGTGTTTTAAAAAATGTATTTTCTTTGAAGAGACCCAGTTTCTCAGCTCTGGGACTTCACCTTTTTATCCCTGTATATTATCTTGCTGGCTGCCATCCTGCATACCTGTGACCTTCCGCACTACATTATATGAGCTAAGGCCATTCCAACAGGGAAGGGGATTTACTCTACCTGTGCCATGCTGTTAGACAGCAAGCAGACAGTGACATGCTGTGCGTTAGAAGATTCTGAAGCACTAAACTGACACGGTTTTTCTTTTTTTCAACTTGATCCTTAACAGAGAACAATAGCAATTTGTTGTTATTATTGATTACATATATTCAATTTGTTTGAAAATCACCCCATATCTCACCAAATGCAGTGGTGCATTTCATAGGTGTGAGAGATGTCAGCCTGCAGGGGAGTACACCGGAACAAACTGGGAGGATCCAGAAGCTGAGTTACAGTGTGGGCCTCTTAGAAATTTAATGTAAGTTGTATTAATAAGGATTAAACATATAAAATAAACCTAGTTAAACATTTTATATAAATATTTTTGTTTGCCCAAAGAGTCCATTTAATGATATATTTGGTTGTGCTGGGGTTTATTATTTAATTGACTTACTGATTAATTCATTGTGCGTTTATTTCAATAAACTTATAAACCTTTCTACCCTGGCTATCTCATATTTGTGTAGAATATGTCATAGTCTTTGTAGTCTACCAGCTGATTCCTAGTTATGAGTACTTCATATAGCGGGTTAATGGTTGGAGGGAGAGGGATGAGAGCACATACCACCTTCCTTTATACCCGTAGGGGAGGGTTGATGTCATAGCTGAGTTATAGGTACTTCACATAGGGGGTTAATGGTTGGAGGGAGAGGGATGAGAGCACATACCACCTTCCTTTATACCCGTAGGGGAGGGTTGATGTCATAGCTGAGTTATAGGTACTTCACATAGGGGGTTAATGGTTGGAGGGAGAGGGATGAGAGCACATACCACCTTCCTTTATACCCGTATGGGAGGGTTGATGTCATAGCTTAGTTATAGGTACTTCACATAGGGGGTTAATGGTTGGAGGGAGAGGGATGAGAGCACATACCACCTTCCTTTATACCCGTATGGGAGGGTTGATGTCATAGCTTAGTTATAGGTACTTCACATAGGGGGTTAATGGTTGGAGGGAGAGGGATGAGAGCACATACCGCCTATCTTTATACATACAGAGGAGGGTTGATGTCATAGCTTAGTTATAGGTACTTCACATAGGGGGTTAATGGTTGGAGGGAGAGGGATGAGAGCACATACCACCTTCCTTTATACCCGTATGGGAGGGTTGATGTCATAGCTTAGTTATAGGTACTTCACATAGGGGGTTATTGGTTGGAGGGAGAGGGATGAGAGCACATACCGCCTATCTTTATACATACAGAGGAGGGTTGATGTCATAGCTGAGTTATAGGTACTTCACATAGGGGGTTATTGGTTGGAGGGAGAGGGATGAGAGCACATACCGCCTATCTTTATACATACAGAGGAGGGTTGATGTCATAGCTGAGTTATAGGTACTTCACATAGGGGGTTAATGGTTGGAGGGAGAGGGATGAGAGCACATACCACCTTCCTTTATACCCGTATGGGAGGGTTGATGTCATAGCTTAGTTATAGGTACTTCACATAGGGGGTTAATGGTTGGAGGGAGAGGGATGAGAGCACATACCGCCTATCTTTATACATACAGAGGAGGGTTGATGTCATAGCTGAGATATAGGTACTTCACATAGGGAGTTATTGGTTGGAGGGAGAGGGATGAGAGCACATACCGCCTATCTTTATACATACAGAGGAGGGTTGATGTCATAGCTTAGTTATAGGTACTTCACATAGGGGGTTAATGGTTGGAGGGAGAGGGATGAGAGCACATACCACCTTCCTTTATACCCGTATGGGAGGGTTGATGTCATAGCTTAGTTATAGGTACTTCACATAGGGGGTTATTGGGTGGAGGGAGAGGGATGAGAGCACATACCACCTTCCTTTATACCCGTATGGGAGGGTTGATGTCATAGCTTAGTTATAGGTACTTCACATAGGGGGTTATTGGGTGGAGGGAGAGGGATGAGAGCACATACCACCTTCCTTTATACCCGTAGGGGAGGGTTGATGTCATAGCTGAGGTATGTGCATGTCATAACCCGTCAGAATTGTTAAAAAATGTTTAATGGGCATCATAAGTATTATTCAAGTCACCTGCTTAAGTATTTTGTACACATTAATAGGAGCATTAGATAGTTGTCTTTTCTAAAAAAAAAAAATAATAATAATAATCCGGAAGCTATATCTCTGTATACCTAAATTGATATGATCTCTAATGAGATGACTGTATATTGTGGTGTACAATTATTGTGTTTCTCAGGCAGAAGCTATTTTAGTAGTGGGCCAGGTTTTGTTCCTTTGACACCAGGAATAACCTTTGAGTCCTTATTGGTGTAACAAACATAACTTTGATGGAGAGAAATCAATAAATTATCTGATTTTATACTAACCTTTAGAGTTTTTTTTTAACTTTAACTGTTTATAAACCGTCATCCTGCGTGATCACGAGGCCCGCACCTATTTAGATCTAATCTGTCTGACTTGACTATAGCTTTTTTTTGTCTGACCAGGTAACAAGTGTCACATCCTGGTGACTAAGAGGAATGGTATCTGTGTTATAGTGTAATATGTTCAGAGTAAGGTGTGTCTTGAATAGCATGTCATTTGCATCACTGAGAGAATGTATCATGTGAGCATGAGACTTGTATCTGGTTACCTACCTGTGCAATACAAGAATTCATTTTACTTCCCACAACCCTAAAGCTCTTTGTTGCTGATGACGTCAGATTGACTCTGACCCGTGATTTTTCACATGAGTTCATCTGCCAGACTATAATTATAATTGTTGTTCTACACTTTTTTTTAGCTATTTAAAGTGAAGATAACCGCTTTCTACACTGTATTTTAGGAAACGTCTCAAATGTTTGAGAAGTATGTTACAAAGTACCGTATATACTCGAGTATAAGCCAAGCCGAGGCATTTATTTTCCACAAAATACTGGTAAAAATGAGTGACTCGAGTATAAGCCGAGGGTGGGAAATGTGCCCACAAAGGCTTTGCTCTTGTAATCCAGTGCCATTTTAAACATGGCTTCCTTTAAGCATATGCCTGCTGTATTACATAATTTTGAGCAAGGCTAAGGATGGATTATACACAGGCTAGGAATCCTACCCACGTACTGCTGTTTCAAGGTTACTGCCTCTAATGAGTGTGGGGCCGGTTCCTTAGCTTGTGTTGTAGATTTTATGAGGAGGTAGTTTACCATAACAATCATTTTATTTATGGTGGGCAAAAGAGCGATTGAAACCCTCCACCGTACAGTATATAAATAGTACCTTTGTGTTCACATTCGCATGTCTAAAACAAGTTATATATACAAGATATATATAGTTGGGAGCAGGCGGGTCGTTGCTAACGCTGCGGGCTCGCATAGCGAGCCTGCGGCCCTCGCAAAGCGAGGGCCTCAGTTGCTGGCAAGGAGCGCCCTTGCCAGCAACTGCGGACCTCTCAAAATTTACGGACTTACGACAAACAAATACGAGATGCGTTACGACCCATTACGACCTCGCAAAAATACAACCTTACCGCCCAAAACTCGCGCACATGAAAACATGAAAAACACAATAGATACATAAAAAGCTTACCTACAGCAAGGGGAGGCAGCCAGGACCTCGAAAACTGAAGTTACACCTCAATTTCACTCGAAATAAAATGGTTTAGACACCCCAAAAATCCCCTGAGCGAGAGAAAAAATGGCAGCCGAATAAAACGAAAACGAGGCTGCAGGATTCTAAAGACTCAAAACACCACCAAACACCTACAGATTTTCCGAAAAAAAAGACGTACGAGATCCAAAAACAAGGACGCAACCCGAAAAACATTAGAAACACAAGAAATACACACAACAAACACATAAAAGCTCACCGACAGCAAGGGGGGGCACCCAGGACCTCTGCAAGTGTAGTTACACCTCCATTTAAGTCCAAATTACAGAGCAAAATGAAAACGAGGCTAAAGGACCCTAAACACACAAAACACCACCAAACACCTACGGATTTTCCGAAATATTCGGACGATATCCGAAAACAAAGACGCTAAATCGGCCACAGCCGCATACCACACATTAGGCGCCATTTTAGAACACTAACTTACACAATCGAGAAGTACATCTACCCTAACGGATTGGCCTCGCACACACACACTATTACACTACACATTGCACACATTAATGACACTTACACATCAGCTCCACAGCACTGATGCTGCAGCAACATGAAAACAGATTGCCAGCTCTTCAACACAATGCTGCATATATTACTTCATAATAGGTAAAGTATATTAATTTCTTATTTTTTTAATTATTCATTGCCATACCAAAAAAAAAAAAAACAACGCTGCTCATAGCACACAAACAACCAAGAGCCTCGCAATGAGCCCCGAAGGATCTCGGAACACCAATAAAATTAATTTCGCACACAAATAGCGACCCTGTGGTGAGTGAGTCTTGAAAAATTAGATATAATGGTTTGGCTATTACAGAACTCAGTTCCCTTTGTACCCTTGGATGTATCCCATCAGGACCTGGGGCTTTATTAACATTTATTTTCTCCAATCTCTTTTGGATTTCTTCCTGCGTTAACCAATTATTTAGTGATGGTTGTGTAGCCCCATTATGTTGCAGTGCCCCAACCACTGGTACCTCCCTTGTTTATACCGCAGAAAATAACCTATTTAGCTCATCTGCCTTTTCCTGGTCACTAATTATCAGATGGCCTGTGGCACATTGTAATGTTCCTATAGCTTCCTTCCTCGCCTTCTTTCCATTAATATAGTTAAAAAATATTTTAGGGTTAGTGTTACTTTCCTTTGCAACTGACTCCTCCTCATTTTCTATTTTAGCCATTCTAATAGCCCTTTTGCAAGCCTTGTTGATTTCCTTATAGTCACATAAAGCTGCCTCTGTTCCCTCCTCCTTGTATAATTTAAATGCATGTTTCTTTTTACTTATCATGATCTTTAAGTCATTGTTAAGCCACATGGGATGTGATTAAATCCTATTCATTTTATTTCCACATGGTACATGCCGATGTGTATGTATATTTAGTAAGGATTTGAATGTTGTCCATTTATTTTCAGTATTTTTCCCTGTAAGTTCTTTATCCCAGTCTATATGTAGTATTGCTGCCTTTAGCCTATTAAAGTTAGCCCTTTTAAAATTAAGAGTTTTTGTTGGCCCCTTAAAATTTAGTTTTTTTAATTCAATCTCAAATGAGACTGTGTTGTGATCACTGTTCCCCAAGGGTTCCCCTTTTTTAACATTTGATATTATATCAACATTACTTGTGATGACTAAATCCAAGATGGCCCCATTTCTAGTAGGTATTTGTTTTACCTGGGCCAGATAATGATTCCTGAGTGTACTCAAGAATCGTTTCCCTTTAGCTGAACTGCTGGTCTCATTTATCCAGTTTATTACAGGGTAATTAAAATACGGCTTTGACGCAGCGTGCGCCCTAATGCTAGGAGCACGTTGGCGTCTAACCTCTAGCTTGGTGTGTGTGCATGAATCCCTTCCCTGTCCTTACCCAATTTTTATGTGTGCGCTATAGATGTGGCTCAGATGTGATACTTACCCATTGATGGAATGAGGGATAGTAAGGTCCCTAAGCTTGAATTTTTGAGCTCTTTACTATAGCCAAGTATAGTGCCTTCAATGTGACCTTATTAACATCATTGTGATAATACATTTCATACAATCAGCCCATCTTTTAATTGTATATATTGATCCAGGATTTTTTAAGTGGTTTTAATCACCGTTATGATTAAGATAAAATAATAAAGATGTAATTGATACGTTTCTACCCTTACTGTTAGAAGATTGTAATTAAAATCTCCCATTATTAGAACGTGCCCATGCTTAGCTGTATTTCCAATCTGTAACAATAATTGCGGTGCCTCACTTTCAAATATATTTGGGTGTTTATAGCATATTCCCACCAATATGCGTTTGAATTAGCTCCTCCACTATTTAACTCAACCCACAAAGATTCAATGTTGCTGCTAGTTTCACTATAAATATCTACAGGTTTAAAACCAGGCTTAACATACAGACAAATCTCTCCTCCTCTTCTACCATTACCCCTATTATTCCTAAATAAGTTATAACCATCCAAATTAACTGTCCAGTCATAAGATTCATCCCACCATTTTTCAGTAAGGCCTATTAAGTCCCTTTTTTCTTGTACTGCTAATAATTCTAGCTTGCCCAATTTCCCAGGCAAAACTTACATTAGCAAGCATACACTTTATGTTGCTATGGCTCTGCCATTGTGAATTGTTTGCCACTGTATTTGAATCACCTAGTAATTCCTCCCTACTGTCTATTGTAACCCTCCCCCCATCTCCTAAGCTATGACTAGTTAATATGTTCCTTACCCCCTCTACACTTTCTATCCCATTACTTTTATCTAGTCCCTCTCCCTCACCTACTAGTTTAACAACTCCTCCAGCCGTTCCCCTAGCACAAAAGCTCCCTCGTCATTAAGGTGCAATCCATCACTGCTATAGAGATTGTACCCAAGTGAGAAGTCAGCCCAGTGCTCTAAAAACCCAAAACCCTCTGTCCTGCACCACTTTTTTTTGCCATGCATTAACCTCCCTAAGCTTCGTCTGTCTTCCTGGCGTAGCACGTGGCACTGATAGTATCTCAGAAAGTGCTACCCTGGAGGTCCTTGCTTTAAGGTTATTCCCTAGGCACTCCATCTTCTGCTTACTTTGTCATTGGTACCAAGACCGCCGGTTCATTTCCAGACCCTCCCAATAATTTATCCACCCAATCCACAACAAGCCGAACTTGGGCACCCAGAAGACGGCAAACTGCTGCAATTCTCCTCTCCAGTTCTCCAATTTGAGCTTCCAGGGAGCTTGCTCACACCTGCCACAGAGGTATGGGCCATGGATCATCTGTTTAAAGAGTGCCTAAATGTGGCAGGATGTACACTCCGTGAGGTTGCCTCTGGACTGACTCATGATTACCTGTTATAAAAATATAGCGAGAAAACAAATCAATGTATGTGTATAAAGTGGCTCTTTCCCTCTTCCTCCGTTATCACCCTCCTCATCCTAAACCCCTCTCCTCACTTTACCCCTCTCTAATTACCTCCCCCTCTCCCTTTCCCCTCACTTACCTTCCATCAGCAGCTGCTCCTCCGCACTCCTTCCGGCTGCGTCGGGACCCGGCATATCCTAATGACGTTACACATGCGTCACATGCGCTTAACGTCATTAGCATTGGCCAGGTCCCGACGCAGCCGGAGGGAGCACGGAGGAGCAGCTGCTGATGGAAGGTAAGTGAGGGGAAAGGGAGAGGTAATTAGAGGGGTAAAGTGAGGAGGGGTTTGAGGAGGAGAGAGTGGAGGGGGGTTGAGGATGAGGAGGGGGGTTGAGGATGAGGAGGGGGGTTGAGGATGAGGAGGGGGGTTGAGGATGAGGAGGGGGAGGATGATGTAGATTTCACACTGTCTATCTAGGTGAGATGATTCATATTCAACAGTTTGTGGAACCTGTATTTGTCCCGTTTGTATTCCCACAGTGTGAAACCTAAACCACCTATCTGTTAGACTTTGTGGAGAGGTTTGTGAACCACTGTTCTTCATTTTGAAGATTAACAACATTTTTTATTTTTTCTATATATTTTGGGAATTCTTCAACTTTTTATCCTTGATTATGGCCAGCTTATGAACGGAGTATTATATTTATTAAATAGGCCTTAAATTGAAACACATGTCAAAACACTGTAAACAGTGATGATGTAGATAATCTTAAATCTAGAAAAGGAGTAACCTTCTATGTGAGGGTAATATTTCCAATATCATCAAATTATATAATTTATGGAAAAAATCAATTAGTGAGTGTAAATAAACATATATTTCAGAAAAAGAGGATAGACACTCCACTTAATTGTTAAACCCTTATCAATTAGTTTAAGGAAGATACAATCATAATAATTAAAAAATAATTTATTATCAGTGTTAAAATTAACAACGGCACTTAAAATACTTAAAACATAATTATCTTATACTGTTCCACCATATCGTCCATAAGTTAGAAAATGTGCATTGAATGTCCAGTGCAATTACCAAATTTGGTAATTGCACTGGACATTCAATGCACATTTTCTAACTTATGGACGATATGGTGGAACAGTATAAGATAATTATGTTTTAAGTATTTTAAGTGCCGTTGTTAATTTTAACATTGATAATAAATTATTTTTTAATTATTATGATCGTATCTTCCTTAAACTTAATAGATATGGGTTTAACAATTAAGTGGAGTGTCTATCCTCTTTTTCTGAAAAATTGATGTAGATAATATCTTATAATGGCTTACATCCATTAAAGGACCACAAAGTTCCCCATATGTGCTCTGAACTATTCGATAAAGGGTGAAAAGTATTGTTGTTTTTAAAATTGATGCTGAATTCATGTAGTTATGATCAATGGAAGTCATGCTGTTTCGGTATGTTGCTTCTGCTGAATAAGCAATTATCTCTGTACCGCGTGGGATGTAATGAATATTAATTAGAAATAAGTGTAGAAGCGTTGAGTGCGACAGTAACTGCTTCATTAGATTACAGCAGACTGTGTAGCAGTATGTAATGCTACTGTCTGTGATGCTAAAGGTCCTGAGTTCAAATCCCAAAAGAGACTTCTGATTTTTAAACAGTAAAGAAAAATATCAATGTGTTCTTTAGATTAGATTATATAATAAAGCATGCGTCAATATAAAATTACTTTCTTGTTTTTTGTTAATTTAAAATTATTTTGTGAACTACTTTTGTAAATATATAACTGAAGAGTGAAACAGCCGTGAATGTCCAGTAATCTAGATTAATAATAAGTATTTAAGTATATTATAATACCTTTTTGTATTGGACAAACGTCTTTTTTATAATAAGCTTTTGAGAGGTTCAAACCTCTCTTTATCAAGTTGAAGCAATACTGACATGAGATGGAACACTCAGTTTGAATAAAAACAGCAGATGCAGAGAGAGTGGAGTCAGCATCTGACATCAGGTAAATACATATATGGGGAATAAATAGAGCACTATAGTCCACAGTGATATCCTTCATGTGTGACAAACACCTCACTAAGGGCCTCATTCTATTATCGTCCGTAGGAGATGCGGGCCGCAAGGACCGTCCGCAAGCTATTTGCCTATTCTATTCCCTTCCGGCCGGGGACTCCGGCAGGCTTGCGGCCGGCGCCTTGTTATCCCTTGCGGCCGCACGCACCGGAGGCAAGCCTTCGATCTTAAACGGCCACAAGAGTTTCGGCCGCAAGCAAATCCCGGTTGCTATTCAATTGCTCCGGGAACCCTCTCTGCAAGGCTAAAACCGAGCCGCAGCTTACTTGCAGCAAAAAGGTCCCGCAGACACACAAATAAGCACATAATAAAGCCATAATAAAGCCATCCTGCACTCTGAGGAGACTATAAAGTGATTGTAGGTGTTAGCAAAAATAGCACAACATTCCCCTACACTCAAATCCGTAAATAATTATTTTTTTAGTTTATGTCAAATATCCATGGAAAAAGTCCAGAGGGCTTGGAGCACCTCAGACCCGCCCACGCTGTGGACGGAAAATTAACAGTTAATGAAATCTCGGATTTGGGCTGATGTGCAAGCTTGAGAGGGGGTTGCCATTAATCCTCATGTCCCCCATTATGATTCCTAGCATTTACAGAGCTTTACAGTGGCGTCTTGAATATATATTTGCTTTTAAAGATTCCTGAGCTTACGGCCGGTTGCAAGATATGCGGCCGGCCGTAAGGGGATATCTTTGCGGCGCCGTCTATTTGAATTGCAAGGTAACGGGAGCCCCGCAAGGAATCGCAGCTTTGCGGCCGATTTACGGCCGATAATAGAATGAGGCCCTAAGTGTGCTAAGCCTGTTATTGTAAAATAAGATAAAATCACATGAAATTGTGTTAATATGTTAGAAAACCCAAGTCTATATTTAGTGTTGAAGAATGTGATCATCTTTATTTCAAATGCTTTTCTCTCTTGGATGTTTTTAAATTTTCCTCTGAGTATTTTGATTTTTAGGTTTTGATTATTCTGGCTAAAATTGTGTCCAACTGGGCTACAGTAACTGTCTTCATTATACTTTCTTATTGAATGTCTGTGTAAATTCATCCTTAAGTGCATTTTTTGGCGTGTTTCTCCAATGTAACAGCCTGTGTCACATAAAGTACATTGTATTATATAAACCACATTGGACGATGTACATAAATACGATCCCTTGATATTATAGATCTTGTTATGCCTAGCTGTGTCATCATTACAAATGTGTTAACAATATTTACAGGCATGTTTGTTAAAAGGTATAGTTCCATTTTTTATATTCAGTTGTTCATTGGCCAATCTTCTGATGACAAGTTTTTGTTACAGGTTTGGAGGTTGTTTAAATGCAAAGATGGGAGGTTGGGGGAATATTTTAGTAATGGTTGTAAATATTTGATTATTTTTTTCTAAAATGTGGATGGTATGTGGTCACTAGAGGTATACGTGAAGTCGTTTATTTTTGTATTTTAACAGGTGTTTACGGGGTATTTTGATTACAGTGGTTATTTTCTGGGTAATAATACAGGGTTTTTAACCCCTTTGTTGGAAAGATTCAGACAGTGTTTTTAAATTTCTCCAGTGGTCTCCAGTGTTTGAGCAAATGCAATGGTATCTAATGGCTTGACTATGGATGATGGCTTGTTTAGTGTGGGATGGATGAAAACTGGAGCTGTGTAGGTAATTACATCTGTCTGTAGGTTTCCTATATATAGATAAGTGGAGAGTGCCATTGGTGATGAATACCATAGTGTCTAGAAAGTTTACCTGTTCTGTAGAGAAATCCATTTTAAGTTTTATAGATGGATGGAAACTGTTGAATGAACTATGAAAGTCTCCTTCTGTCCATATGATGAACAGATCATCTATGTAACGGTAGTATTTGTATGGTTTGTAAATGGATACAGATAAGAATGTTTCTTCTAGATTGGCCATAAATAGATTTGCGTATTGTGGAGCCATTTTGGTACCCATGGCAGAGAGGGGGAAAGAAAGAGAATAAGGGGGAGGGAGGAGGATGATAAGGGGTGAGGAGGAGGATGATGCGGGGAAGGAGGGAGGATGTTGTCAAACTGCGAGTTGTCATCCTGCAAGGCCGCAAGTGTGACGACAACTCGCAGTTAGACAATTATAATATGTGATATATACTAGCGAATTGCCCTTCAAAAAA
Source organism: Discoglossus pictus (assembly GCA_027410445.1). Classification (NCBI taxonomy): domain Eukaryota; kingdom Metazoa; phylum Chordata; class Amphibia; order Anura; family Alytidae; genus Discoglossus; species Discoglossus pictus. Next base: position 131,483,129 of record CM050165.1, on the reverse strand, counting down.
TTACGGCAATGAAATTATAAGTGAGCTAATGATATTTGGTGTATAATAATAAAAGAACTAATAGATTTATAAAGTAATATACTTTACCTATTTTGAACTAATATATGCAGGAAGCATTGTGTTGAAGAGCTGCAATCTGTTTTGATGTTGCTGCAGCATTAGTGGTGTGGAGCTGCTGTGTAAGCGTGATGAATGTGTGCAGTGTAATAGTGTGCGTGAGCAAGACAAAACCGTTAGCGTAGTTGTGTACTTCCGCATTGCTCTAAAATGGCGGGTAATGTGTGGTGTGCGTCTTAGCGGAATATCCGTAGGTGTTTTGTGGTGTTTTGCGAGTTTCTTGTGGTGTTTTGCTTGTTTAGAGTGCTGTAGCCTCGTTTTCGTTTTGTTTGGCGGCCATTTTTTCTCTCGCTTAGAGAATTTTTTAGTGTCCAAACTCTTTTTTTATCTTGAGTTAAATTGAGATGTAACGTTATTTTTTGAGGTCCTGGATGCTCCTTCTTGCTGTAGGTAAGCTTTTTATGTATGAGTTGTTTGTATTTATTGTGTTTTTCATTTTTTCCTGTCCGCGGGTTGCGGGCGATTTTTGCGAGGTGGTAATGAGTGGTAACGTGTCTCGTATGTTGTTTGCGTTGCGACGTAAAGTTTGCGAGGATCGCAGTTGCTGGCAAGGAGCGCCTTCGATGCTCCATGCCAGCAACTGAGGCCCTCGCTACGCTAGCCCGCAAGCGTTAGCAACAACTCGTATGCTCAAAACTATATATGTGATATATATATATATATATATATATATATATATATATATGTGATTTTATATATATATATATAAATTTGTGGATCTTGTGATGTTGGTAAGGCACTTGCTGCCATCGCGAAGCGATTTGCCGACGCACACGGGACTTAGGCAGCAATTGCAGGCCTCATCGCTGGCACAGGATTTAGGATGCAATAAGCACTGCGAGCCTCGTGGGACGCCACCGAAAAACATAGCACTTTGACGCTGTGTGTGTATATGTGTGTGTGTAGATAGATATAGATATATATATGTGTAGACAATTTATATACAATTATGCAGCAACTGGAGACAGCATTTTTGTTTTTGTTGATTTGCTTTTACGTTTGAGAGGAGACTTTGAATACAGAGATTTTTAGTTAACATGACTATATTAAATCTTAGTAGTTACTGATCTGAATAATCAATTGAGATACTGAAATCAGAGATTTGCCGTTATACATTTAAAATATCATTTGCTAAATATGAAAGATTTCTTTGCATGAAATAGTATTGTAGACATTAGACAAAGGTGCTGATAAGTCCAATTCGCTTCCTACATTTTTATTACATAGTGCAAATTGTTCCCCAAACTTGCTCATTGTCATTAAAAAAAGCTATGAAGAAATCTGTGTATAATGGGGGGAACTTGAGGAGCCTTTGCCTAGAAGTGCCCCAGATGTAAACCCGTACCTGCTTAGGATGCATATCCGTCTAATGTATATATTGTTCGTTTATATGACATTAGTATTCTGATTTATAGCAGTATACACTTATTATACAGAACCCTGTATTATAATAACCAAACCACCATTTATATTATGATATAAATATTAGTCTACATTGTATATGAGTTTTGAAAATATGCATTTACTGTAATTCCCATTATTGTGTCATGTATCTATATATGGATCTAATTTTGGGTATCATGTGGCACTCAATAATATAGTTAAGCTTTTTAGCCCTTTGCCCTTCAGTATAGTGTGGACATCTTAGTAAATACAGTGATGCTAAGCAGCAAAGTTTTGCCAATCGTCGTGCCTTTTAACGACAAGTACCAATAGTCGAATGTATTTTACTTTTCCACAATGAATATTTTTTTTGTTACCTCTTACTGCCACCAGGGGGCAGTGACCTTGCTCTGGCTCCTACAATATAGTGGCATCATGTTTAGTTTTAGTAGTAAATGCTATTTTATTTCAAAAATATCACTTGGCATTTACACAGACTTTGTACATTCACAGGCTATAACTAAAAATAATATGTACAGTACACAGAGGAGTATGAGTATATGTATATAAATAGGTGGACAAAAATATACTTATGAGCCATGTAGATTTTCTAAGAGACAGGTAGGGAATCTATTAATAGGGAAACATTTTGATTCTGGGAAATATTTCAGAGCCAAAACTAAACTTTTTTTGGGCCGGGACTATTTATTCACTTTATCTTTATGTACACGCATTCAAAAAAAAAAATCTCTAGGGAATCCGGGCACCTGAAATTGTACTTCTGGTTTCTAAATATGTTTCTGAGGTGTAATATATCTCTGTGAAGGGCTTTATTTTTGCTTCTTGGGAGGAAGACTATAGCAAGCTTGGACAAGCTACTAAAAAGTAAAGATATTACACTATATCAAAATAGGTCTGCATAGTTAGAACTATGGTATTCCCAGTAGTTACATATGGATGTGAGAGCTGGACCATAAAGAAGTCTGAGCGCTGTAGAATTGACGCCTTTGAATTGTGGTGTTGGCGAAAACTAAAGTCCCTTGGACTGCAAGAAGATCTAATAAATCTTCAGGAAATCCAGACAAACTGCTCACTAGAACGTATGCTCATGAGGCCAAAGCTCAAATATTTTGGCCATGTTATGAAGCGACATAATTCCCTAGAGAAGATGCTGATGCTGGGAAAGATTAAAGACACGCAAAGCAGGGGATGACAGGGGTGGGGATAGATAGATGAGGTAAATGAAGCAATGAACATGAAGTTGATGGAGCTCAGAGGGGCAGTGACTGACAGATGTGCCTTGCATGCTTTTGTCTATAGAGTCACAAAGAGTCGAACACAACTGAATGACTAAACGGCAATGGAAACGTCTCCTTCCTATAAAATATCTCTGGCTCCTAATTGTTAGACATTTTGTTTAACCGTGTGTGTGTGTGTGTGTGTGTGTGTGTGTAAAATCCAGCCTTGGCTTTGCATTAAAGCTGTGTAATACAGCATGCATAAGCTTAACGGAAGCCATGTTTGAAAATGGCTATGGATTGAAGAGCGAGGCATTTGTGGGCACATTTGCATGTCCCAGCTCCGCTTCCTGTGATACATTTTTAACTTGCTTTAGACATTCAAATGTGTACACAGATGTACTATTTATTTGCTAGTGCTTTACAAGGTTATTTCAAGAACACTCAGTATAATTTTACATAGTGAGGATACCAAATCAAGGAAAGAATGTACATTAAATATCAGGAACCCTATAACATTTCCTTTAATAATTTCTCATGTCGCATGTGTAAGGTATCACAAGGCAGAAAACCATTATACTCTAGTGGAAATGGGAATTCCATCAGGCAGGAAGCAGCAATGATTGCTTCTAAGTACTTCTGGGATATCACAGTGCCTTGTGTATGTTTTCTCAGCTGAAAAATGACTTATCTGTATTAACCACGTTGAAAATTCTTAGAGATTAATTTTACAGGAGGTCATATTTTAAAAAGTACTGTTTTTAATATAAAACAACCAAAATATTTAACTTTTGTCTCATGGGTTAGTTTATTAAATGTTACTTCATTATTTTGATATGTACTAACAGAGTCCTGTATTAGCTAGTCTGGTCTGTTCAATACAAAAACTGGAACCCTTATTAATATTATAACACATTTTCTTGCACACATATTTTCTGAGAGTACTATACTAACACTAGAAGTTAAATATCAAAACAGGAAGACTAGAACAAGGAAAGTATAAGATTTGAAGTGATATGCAGAAGTACTTTACCTAAAAGCTGAGTGAAAGCTCTATGAACAAATACAGTAAAATAATGTGATCTTTCTTCAAAATTGAGTAAAATTATCCTAAGGAATAGTTCAATATAAATATACAGTGGATATAAAAAGTCTACACACCCTTGTTAAAATGTCAGGTTTCTGTGCTGTAAAAAATTGAGACAAAGATAAATCATTTCAGAACTTTTTCCACCTTTAATGTGACCTATAAACTGTACAGGTGGAGGGAAGAAAAATAAAAATAATGTGGTTGCATACACCTGCCATCAATTAAAGTGCCTCTGATTAACCCCAAATAAAGTTCAGCTTCTCTAGTTGGTCTTTCCTGAAATTTTCTTAGTCCCATCCCACAGCAAAAGCCATGGTCCACAGAGAGCTTCCAAAGCATCCGAGGGATCTCATTGTTAAAAGGTATCAGTCAGGAGAAGGGTACAAAAGAATTTCCAAGTCATTAGATATACCATGGAACACAGTGAAGACAGTCATCATCAAGTGGAGAAAATATGGCACAACAGTGACATTACCAAGAACTGGAGCTCCCTCCAAAATTGATGAAAAAACGAGAAGAAAACTGGTCTGGGAGGCTACCAAGAGGCCTACAGCAACATTAAAGGAGCTGCAGGAATATCTGGCAAGTACTGGCTGTGTGGTACAACAATCTCCCGTATCCTTCATATGTCTGGGCTATGGGGTAGAGTGGCAATATGAAAGCCTTTTCTTACGAAGAAAAACATCCAAGGCAGGCTACATTTTGCAAATACACATCTGAAGTCTCCCAAAAGCTTGTGGGAAAAGGTGTTATGGTCTGATGAAACCGAGGTTGAACTTTTTGGCCATAATTCCATAAGATATGTTTGGTGCAAAAACAACACTGCACATCACCAAAAGAACACCATACCCACAGTGAAGCATGGTGGTGGCAGCATCATGCTTTGTGGCTGTTTTTCTTCAGCTGGAACTGGGACCTTAGTTAAGATAGAGGTAATTATGAACAGTTCCAAATACCAGTCAATATTGGCACAAAACCTTCAGAAAGCTGAACATGAAGAGGAACTTCATCTTTCAGCATGAAAACGACCAAAAGCATACATCCAAATCAACAAAGGAATGGCTTCACCAGAAGAAGATTAAAGTTTTGGAATGGCCCAGCCAGAGCCCAGACATGAATCCGATTGAAAATCTGTGGGGTGGTCTGAAGAGGGCTGTGCACAGGAGATGCCCTCGCAATCTGACAGATTTGGAGTGTTTCTGCAAAGAAGAGTGGGCAAATCTTGCAAAGTTAAAATGTGCCAAAAAGACTGAGTGCTGTAATAAAATCAAAAGGTGCTTCAACAAAGTATTATTTTAAGGGTGTGCATACTTATGCAACCATATTATTTTATTTTTATATTTTTTCTTCCCTCTACCTAAAAGATTTCAGTTTGTTTTTCAATTGAGTTGTACAGTTTATAGGTCACATTAAAGGTGGAAAAAGTTCTAACAAGGGTGTGTAGACTTTTTATATCCACTCTAGCTAGAAAGACCAAGAGCAACCTAATTAGCTTTTTGGTTATGATCTCACTTCAAAATCTGAGTTTAATCTTGCAAATATAAATAAAGTGTGTTGTTAAAGAACCTTTGCAGACACTTTTTTTTTTTTAAGGAGTCTGTTTTGTTTATATCCTTAATCCATTTTGTGTGTGTGTTTTTTTTTTTTTTTTTTTTTTCAAATTTCATCCTGAGAGCTGGATGATGGATTATTATTATCTAATATTTATAATGCTCCAATATATTCCACAGCGCCATACATTGGATGAAACTGAACATAAAAACAATATCAATACAGATTAAATGAAAACAGAGCACTGTTTTTCAGCTTAGAATCTTGCATATAAAGTACTTGTTCAAGCATCCTATATGATTAGAAACTCGCAAATTTACAATCTAAGGGATTTAAAATGTGATAGAAAAATTGGACGTATTAAGTATGAAGGTGATAAGCCTCATTAAATAAATGTGTTTTTAGTGAGGTTTTGAAGGACTTGAGCCAGGAGGATATTATTTGGAACTCCTTACCTTGCTCCACTAGACTAAGGGCAATGCAAGGTAAGTCTTGAAGGCAGGAATGAGGGAAGGTAATAAGAGAGGAGGAAAGAAGAATGTCATTAGCAGAACGGAGCGGGAGTGTGGGGGAGTATTTTGAGATGAGCAGAGATATAAGGAGGTGCATTATTGTTGGAGGATTTATACGTTAGGGTCATGTTTTTTTAAGACAAATTCTAGATTATGGTGAGCCAGTGGAATGACTGAAAGAGTGGTGATGCTGACATTGGGTATTGTAGATAAGTTTAGCGGACGCATTCATTAAAGATTGGAGTGGTGACGAGGGTGATGGGGAGGCTAGCGAGGAGTGAGTTGCAGTAGTCGAGAAGAGATATGATGAGAGAATGGATACAAATTTTAGTTGTGTCTTGTGTAAGATAGTGACATATTTTGGAGATATTTTTTTAAATGAAACAGACAAGATTTGATGAGTAAATATGTATATATGAGGAATGAAAGAGAGGGCAGGATCAAGAAGAAAACCAAGACAAATGGCTGAAGCAGCGAGTGATAATTGCATTGTCCACAGTTAAAGATATTTGAGGAATGGATGCTGTAATAGAGGGTAGAAAAGTAAGTAGCTCAGTTTTTGACATATCAAGTTTGAGATGGTAGGTGGACATCCAGGAGCATATGCTGGAGAGGCAGTTGGAAACTCGTAATAGATTAGAGGGGGGATAGATCTGTTGTTCAGAGATAGACAGACATGATATTAAAAGCCAAAAGATTTTATTAAGGTTCCAAGTGTGGAAGTATAGATGGAGAATAGGAGAGGGCCTAGGACTGAACTTTGGGGTACACCAAAAGACAGAGGTCGATGTGAAGAAGTGGTGCCAGAAAAGGAAACACTAAATGTTTGACCATGCAGGTATGACGTGAACCAAGAAAGAGCAGAGTCACGGATGCAAGGAGACTAAAGAAGTAAAGAGGGGTCAACTGTGTCAAAGGCAGCAGAGAGATCTAGGAGGATTAGAATAGAGAAATGACCCTTTCACTTGTCGGCGAACAAAAGTGTCAAGAAGAGAATTTGAGGAAATACATTGGTTAAGTTGATTATAGATGAGCCGCTCAAGCAGGTTTGAAACCAGGGGAAGTAGTGATATAGGGCGATAATTCAATGCATTAGCTAGATCAGAAGAGTTTTTTTTTTTTTTTAAAGTGGTGTAATTATGGCATGTTTAAGTGATGATGGAAACTTTCCAGTGTTGAGAGAAAAGTTGAATTTATGTGTGAGAGCGGAGTTTAGTTTGGTAGAGAGGTGAGGAGCAACTGTGATGGAATAGGATCTTGCGGACAGGTTGTAAGGCGACCGGTTGATAATAGATTGGAGACTACATCCTCAGTTACAATGTTAAAGGAGTCCATAGTGTTTGTGGGAATGTGGAAGTTTTGAAGGCGAGCTGGTTTCAGAGGAAAATTTACAATTTTTTTCGATTTTATCTTTAAAGTGGTTGGCAAAGTCCTCAGCAGGATAGATTAGATATTAATGTTGAGAAGTATTTCTGTTTGGCAAGGTTGAGGGCAAGAGAAGAACATCGCAATATAAACATGTAATGGTGAAAGTCTGCTGAAGTCAGATACTTCCTTCATAAACTTTTGGCAGTGCCTCTGGGTGTAGTGTGTTTGTTTAGTGTGCCATGGTTGTGGATGTGAGTGAGGTTGTTTGCGAGATGTTATAGGGGCAAGAGTGTCAAAGATGGAAGTAAGAGTCCATTTGTGAGGTGGCAGTGTAAGGGCAGGTGAGGTTGGTGATGTGGTTGAGTAGGGGTGGAGAGCTGTTGTGAATCAAGAGATTGTAGATTTCTGTGAGTTATGGTGGTTGAGGATGAAGAAGGGTATTGAGAGTAGGGTGTGTTGAGGTTGAAAGTTGGGAGCTAGTGATCAGATGGAGGGAGTAGATGGATGACTAGGTTGGAGGTGGTGCAGATTGGTGAAAATAGGGTAAATGGGAGTGTCCAGCATGATGAATTGAGGAATTTGTTGTGAGAGGCTGAGGGAAGAGGGAAGTGAAAGCAGTTTAGTGGCAGCCTTGGAGGTGGGAGTGTCAATGGCTATGTTGAAATCACCAGTAAGGAGTGAAGGAACGTTGGAGGAGAGAAACTGAGGGAGCAAGGTGGCAAAAATAATCTAGAAATAGAGAGGTGGTCCTGGTGCGTGGTAGATTACAGCAACACAAAGTGAGGAGTGGCGGACAGAGTGAACATCAAAAGATGAGAATTGAAGGGAAGGGAGTAGGGGGTATGGAATGAAAAGTACATTGAGAGGAAAGTTGTATGCCCACACCACCACCACCTTGTTTGTTTCCAGGTCGAGGTGTGTGACTTAAGTGAAGGCCTCCAAGAGAGAGTGCTGATGAAGAGAGCCAGGCTTCAGTAATAGCCAGAAGATTGAGGGAATTGGAAATGAATAGGTCGTTAATGAAAGTAATTGCATACAGATCTTGAATTCCAGAGGGCACAGGGGAATGACAAAGTGGATGGTTTGTGACAGGAAAGAGTTATTGGGGTGTTTACTACCTTTTGGGCCTGAAAGCTGATATTGGCAGGAAATTGAGGGGCCTGGATTAGGAGATATATCTCCTGCAGCTAGTAGGAGGAAGTGAGATGGGAGTGGGACTTACAGATGTGTTTTTGTGTGTGAGCACTAGAAGAGGGAGGAGATTGTGACTGAAATAAGGAGTGGGGCTCATGGGAGTATACAGGAGGAGACAGAGAAGGGAAGGAGAAATGGATAAGGTGGAAACATGGTGTGGAGAAGTTTGGGAGAAGAGCCTGAGAAAAAAGATAATGATGAAGAAGGCACACAGAAACATTATGAGACTGTGTGTAATGTAAGGAAACAAGTAGGAAAAGTTAACAGTGGTTGCTAATTGATCAGGCGAATATAATTTGTAAAGCACAGTATACTCAACCTTAGGTCTAGGTATATATTATATATTCGTATATATGCAGACAAAAAGACATGGAGCCAATCGGTATCATAAAAGTCCAATAAACTTAAAGGGATATGTAAGTTTGCTAGATTATAAATGCATCTGATAGGATAATTAGTAGTGTATGCAAACATTTTTTTAATGAAAAAATCCCCAAATAAACATTTAAACACTTACATTGAAGTCAGCAAAATGTCTTCTCATTTCTGATAGTTGGAAATCAGGATTGACACCCTCCAAACTCAATGATTTGTTTTGGCCAATCAGGTTAACTGATACTTTTAAATTAACTCTGGGGTTTCTGTTTGTGCTGCAAAGCAGCCTGGGATATGTAGTGTACCACTGATATGTGCTATGTATTGCTGCTGACATACAGACAGGAAGCAAGGAGATTGACTGAGCAAGAAACATCAGGTGCATCTGCGTGCTGATTGGGGGGGGGGGCAGATGCCTGTGTAGACACCCTTGAGATGTCAACATAATCATTTAGAAGGATTTTTAGATATTTATAAAAATAAAATGTTTTACGAGATCTGCAGCCTATATGTATGCAGCACGAGTGCAGAAAAGTATTCGTCCATAATACTTTCATATCCCTTTAATAAGAAACGTAGAACAAATGTCCAAGAGATTATGAAGAGATTATGTATATAAATATATATAAATCTCAGACCTTATATAGTGTCCATGCACTCAATCTTAAAGATACAGTCTCTGGATGGTAATCCAATCAGCAGTAAAATATTGGATTGCGCATGCGCAATGAGCGCCAGGCATGAAATTTGCGGGATGGACAACATCTGCAATGAGCGGCAAAGAGTGGCCCGTAAAGTATAGAGGGGGGGGAGAGGCTCGCAATGAGCGCCAAAGGTGCTCATTGCAAGACATAAAAGTGGCGAGTTGGCTGAGGCCTCGCATTGTGTGGCAAACAGCATTGCCAGCCTTCAAATTTGATTGCCATCATATTTGACGGGAAAGTCGCTAGTATATTATAATGATAAAAGAAAAGAAAAACAATATAATAAAAAATAAAAAAATATCAGTAATATAATCCAGATGCGTTTCGTTGCCTTATCTAGAAGCTTTCTCAATGATAAAAAGCAAAAACAGGAATAATGCAGCACATGTAAGTATTTTTTTTCCAAAAAGGATACCCCAGATCATTATTGCACAGTGCCAAATTCTATTAAATATGCAAGAGACAATAAATTAACAGTAATCAGGGTTGGGTGGGAGAGGGGCAGGGGATTGCCTCTCACTTAGAGGTGAATGCTGTAAGACTGTGGTGAGGAGATGGTCACCTGCCTCTGTGTGGTTTGTAGTTATCAGTGGAGGGAGGAGTGTTGGGGTAGGGAACAAGCTTTTTTTAATAACTGGATTAGATTCAAATTGACACAACACCCTACCTCCTCACTGGCCCAAAAGCAGACACCTTGTGTCATTCAATACAACCACCTATATACAGAAGTGAAAATGACATACACTCCACCAATGTATCATGGATCCTGCAGATACATTTATTTTTTCGAAACAAAAAGTAGCTGTAGGATTTTTTTTCTTCTTAATTCTACTCTTAGTAGATGTACAGTTATGGTTTGATTGTATATATCTTGTTTTATGTCTTGCAGTCGGATGTGTGTTTGCATGCTGTACATCATATTGTACTGTTGCTTTATCCGTTCTGAAATTTCAACCGATCCTAGGACCAATTTACATCCCTGAGACCATATCTGTCGGTCATCAAGGAAAAGAAAGGTTAAGGGAGCCTAACATTTTTAGCACACCACTATCATTAGTTATAGATATAGATAATTGAGAAACGTATATGCAATCAAATTGTATTCAAAGCTGAAAATGAAATTCAAATTGTAGAAATCAATGAAAATGTAATGTAGTATCACCCTGCAAAAATGTTCTGGATCCCTATGAGTATGAGAAGGTAACCAGCGAGCAACAAAAAAAAAAAAGAAGAGGGTTGAGAATAGCGAGTGTGTTCAGCAGGTGGCAGCATAAGAGCATGAATAATCCATTTATTTGTAGTTATGCCGGTTCTTCCATTGAATTGTTGAAACCATTTAATGAGTACAATACTGAATATAATATAAATACATATATAAATGGTTGGTGAAGGTTATGCAAGAGCACTTCATGCCAAAGTATCTTACAAAATTGTGTGGTATAGCGCATTTCAAAGTCTTTGATTGTAAAAGGGTCAATTCATATTGGTTTATAGGAAAATTAGTGACAACCAGTCAATGAAGGAAAGCTTGCACAGATTAACCCTTTTATTTTTTATACCTTTTTTAAATGCTAGACTACTATTCAAAATAGTAATTAAGACATTGGCTTTAATTTATTAACAATGCACATTTCATTGTTGCTTTCTACAAAGCTTATTTAAGAGTCTGCACTTTCTTCTTCCCTTGATTATTTGTCAATTTTTGCTACTCTTAGTGGATTTCCCTATATTTTTGGAGATTTATGATATACACAGACATCAAGGTAGGAGCTTACGAAATGCTAAACCAAAATGTTTTGGCCTGTCACTTTTCTCTTTATTTTTTACTTTTATAATATATAATGGCAGTAATAATACAGTTATTTAATCATAATAATCATATATATATTTCTCGAACTGCCACTATTCTTTCTGTTCACCCTCATGCCTGCTGCTATTTTTCTAAGGCCACAAGCACAGGGAAAGGGATCTTTACTAATACAGTCTTACTGCTGCATGCTGACACACAGCATGTTACTAAGAAGTACATGAAGTGTCAATTTCATTTGACCGTCACATTGATTAGAATAAAATTAAGTAATCTAGTTTAAATATTTATATTCAAAACATTTTGCGTAAAGAGTACATTTAAGACCAGAAATTGTACAATAAAGGGTTCAAAAACAAAATTTAAGTGGAACGGAACTAAAAACCGTAGAGGTTAAGGCAATGGTAAAGTGGATCATTTTGATTAATATCTATATTTAGCTATCTATTTGCAGTTTGGGAAAGCGAATTTACAAGGCAGAGAAAGCTCATACGCCTATTTGCTTACATAGCCCTGGTCTGGAAACAAAGCAGATAAGTCTATGATGCTATACCGTTTTAATGATACTAAGGGAATATAGTGTTTGTAATACCATTAATGTAATTATTCAAATAGTCACTCTTGAAAGGTATGGTTCCAGGTTGGATTAACAAGACAACTAATTAATCCAGTAAATTGAAGGAATGGCCCAGAGTATGACAGCTACAATTTATAGTGACATTGCTATTGCGTGTTCATAAATCCCGAAATCAATGGGCTTTGTACAATATTGTGAGAGTTTTCCACTTGTTAGATGAGCCGTCTTTAAATGCAAATGTAATTCTTTGGAGGCTATTTGACTTAAAATAAAAGTCTTATGATATTGTATGGATATCTTTTTGTTTCTTATATTTTTGGCATATTAGCTGGCAATTATGATGTTTAATTAGTTTGTTTTTAGCTTGGTTCTGTACAATAAGAGGTTATTGTTGCCCTTCCAACTTCACTAGACCTGATCTCATTGTAGCCTCTACTTTGTCTCTTTCCTGTTATGCTCATCCAGTGAGTGTTTTATAGATGTAGGTTGTATAGTGACCCTGACTAGATTGATGGACGTGTGTCAACTGTGGATGTGTGCGATTTTGTTTTATTTCGATGAGAGTTTAGTTATGGGTGAGAAAACCGTTGGGAAGGTACAACAGAAGGTTTATAAACAGTTTTTGTCTGAACCTGTAATATAATTGGCATCATCCATGGGGTACATTTCTGAATCGAGTTTTCCATTCTGTCCTGTGTAGAATATCTTGTTTGGTCCAATAATCCCATATCTTTAATTTGTGCAGTGTTTGTATGAGATTGACAATGTGGTTTTTGGCACTGTAATTGTGTTTTTATATGTTTTCTTGCTAATTAATTTTGTAGTGATTTGAAGATAAACAATGTGATTCTAGTCCCACAGCACATAGTTCTGGTTTTGGGAGTTGTATGTTCAACATCTCTCCAAAACCTAGTTGTCGGACAAGACTAGCATATGTAGAAGAATTTTTCTCTTGTTGGGCAACCTCAAAAGCAAGCGGAGTTATACGAAAGTTGTAACTTTATGCAATTTGTTTGAGACAATAAATGTTCTGTACATGCCTTTTAATTGGTGTTATTTAGTCGCTCGGACGTGTCCGACTCTCCTTTATGCTATGGACTGCAGCGTGCCAGGGAGATCTTGTGTATGGTTGTGCTTATCCATAAGGTTATCTTGGCAAAACAACTGGAGTGGGTTGCCAGTTCCTGGTGACCTGCCCACCTTGGGTCACCCTACATAGTTTAGGTCACAGCTTCATTGAAGTACACAAGCCCCTTCACCACAACAAGGTAATTATCCAAAGGGGGATCATACGTAGAATAATGTTTTTCTTGTTGGCCAACCTCAAAAGTAAGTCAGGTTATACAAAAGCTGCAATCTTTTCAATTTGTCTGAGAGAATATATCCTGTGTAGGACTTTAAATAGTAATACATAGTTCCTACCACTGCAAGACCATTTTAATTAAGTAATTTTAGTCTGATGGGGGATTTTAAAACTCAGGGATAATTACAAATCAGATTTTTAGGATATATTTGTTGGAGCAACAACAATAACGGAGGCACCGATTAACCAACCTGTATTCAAGACTGGATATCCTTAAACCCTAGCCAATTAATGTTTCCTTATGAATATAGTTAAGAAATACTAAAACTATGAAACGTTTTTGAGTGATTTTAAGGATTTACGTTTTTCAGAAGTAATTTTCCTAGACTGCTCCATAACTTTTCATCAATGGGAAAAGTTTTTCTAATTCTGCTTTAAATACATAGTAAAAAATGTGTGAGTTTAATATTTCTTCATCACCTCCTTTGTAAGGATCTAAGGTGCGCTGAAACATCCTCCCTCAGGTCTTGGAGAGCCAAGGAGCATTCAGCGCTCTGACACCGTGTATATAATGTGAGATTGTGGCGTCTCGGGAACATTACGGCAATTCATTTCATAGGAAGCCCAGCAAAGAAGAGTTAATTCCATGTTACCAAAGACATCCCTATCTGAAATAGAGAGCAGGAAGCAGAAAGGAATGTCTTTGCAAAGAATTTAAGCTGCATACTCTCTCGACTGAAATACAAGGATGTCATTATGTGCAAACAGTTTAATTGGAAGATTGGATTGAGTCCAGCGCGGCAGAAAACTTCAAGGTTCACCGATGACTTTTCCATGACTGGACCTTTTTCATGATGGCTTAGTGCTTTTTACATAAGAAAAAAAATCAGCATTTTGAAAAACCAGGAATAATGGTTAGCATCCTTTACATTTGCAAGGGGGAAAACAAGAAAAGTTGCTGGTTCTGAAAGAAAAGCAGAATAAATCTTGGGAACACTGCAGTCTTTGTGCTGCTTAATGCATGGGGCTTGAACAAGTAATCCATTGTTGTGTTGCTCCAGCCCGACTGCCATTGATAGAATCATGGATAATGTACCTGCAAGTAGAGAGAGACTCGGAATATTATTTCTTTGTGCTCGTCCCCATGGCAGAGCAGTTTTTAACAGGGGTCATCCTATGCTAATGAACTGAAAAGCAGAAATGTGAATAATTGTAGCCTAAAAGTCTGCCACATATTTAAAGGTATATAGAAGTGTCCTGGATTATGAATGCTTCGGATATAGGAGAATCAGTAGTGTATGAAAACATGTTTGTTTGTTTTTTTATGAAAAAATACCAAAATAAAGATTACCCTAATATTTGCAAATTTCTTTAGTTTTCTAGCAGTTGATTTTGGGAAGGAATAACCCTGGAAATCCAAGCTAAATTAGCATAAAATTCATAATTGGTTTTGGCCAGTTACAGACAGCTATATCATTTTTGCAATGTCTGGGAAGTCAGCTAAGCACTCAACAACTTGACTATTTCCAGGTGCTTAACACCAGTTGATACAAAGGGTAAATATAAAATTGGAAAATCTTTATTGATGCCTATAGGGAAAACAACACCGCATTAAAAACAAGGGTATATTACTGGAGGGTTTGTGATAACCATGATATAGCCATCACTAGTCCAGAAAGTATACCAAAAACTATTGGATATTAAATTACTCAACAGAGCAACATCCACAAAATAACACCACTGATAGAGATAAAGAAGAAGGCCTATAATCCTCAGGAGATCCTTCTAGCTGGAAGGCTCAACTTGTTTAAAGCCCAATTCTTGCTGGGGTCCCTAATGCAGTGAGGAAAGCCTGGCGTGTCAGATAACTGACTGTTAGCTTGAAGGTTAGTATAGGGTTAAAAAACATACCTGAATGCAGTTTTTCTATTGGTTAGTACCAGATGCCTAGGTAAGCAGCTCAGGGGGCGTGGAAACCATTTTTATTTAAAATAAAGTAAATTTGTATGTGTATAGAATGACTCAATGTAATTTTGTGTTTTTGATATAAGCAGCATAGGCAAAATTAGAAAGAGTTAAAAATATGGAAACTTCCATACCTATATATATATTATATTTTACAAGTTAAACAAAATCTTGGTAATTTATTTTATAATAATTATATATTCTAATTGTAATAATTGAAAAAAATGACCAATAAGAGATCACAGAAAGAAAAATGTGTCTGATCCACCTTTAACTTACATCATTTGTGGAAATACTATTATTTGTGTTTTCTTATCTGACCTACATTCAGTTGAATGGAAAGGCAAGCACAATGTGTTACCGTCTAAGCCTCGCTGCTGCTTTGTTTGCTGTATATTTTCAGGGGAGGAGAAAACCATCCAATGTGGTCTCAAAAACATTTATTTAAACTATAGACCCCTTCTGGATCGCTACCTTTTCGTGGTGAAGGGGCTTGTGTAGCTCAGTGAAGCTGTGAGCTAATCAGTGTAGGGTCACCCAAGATTGGCAGGTCATAGCAGAGAGGTCAGTCAAATTGCGGTCCACTGGACAAGGAACTGGCAACCAACTCCAGTCTCTTTGCCAAGAAAACCATATGGATAAGCATAACCAGACACAAGATGTGCCAGGCATGTAGTGGCCCATAGGGTCGCGGAGAGTCAAAACAACTGAATGACTTATCAACAACAACTGCTATAGACCACTTAATTTACATACAATAATATGATTAACAATAAATTCTGTATTGATGAAAATAAAGTCAGTAACTTACATTTCAGATTTAGTGTTTTAGAGCTTTGCAGAATGCTTCTCTCCGCCACCTATTAAATGTCCATGTAGGGGGAGAGGAATTGCCCAGGACGCTGCCTTATTTTTTCTGTTTAGATCTAGCTACCACTGCAGGGAAGTGACCAGATAAATACCCCTTATTTGATAAGGGGTAGACATACACTGAAGTTTAAATTTTAAGTTTTAAATGCTACAGTGAGATTTTGTCTTTAAATACAACTAATCGGTTATTAAATAAACAAAAGAACCTGTATTGTATGACACCACAATCGTCCCATCACATATATAGTTGTGAGCGTACGAGTTGTCGCTAATGCTGCGGGCTCGCGTAGCGAGCCCGCGGCCCTCGCGAAGTGAGGGCAGTGGCCGAGGGTCTCAGTTGCTGGCATGGAGCGCCGAAGGCGCTCCATGCCAGCAACTGCGACCCTCGCAAACTTTACGTCGCAAACCAAACAGCACGACACACACATTACGACACTCGCAAACAACATACGACACACGTTCACACACATTACGGCCTTGCAACACTCGGACGCAACTCGCGAACATTACAAAATGTAAAACACAATACATACACACAGCACATACATAAAAAACTTACCTACACCAAGAGGGAGCACCCAGGACCTCAAAAATACAACTTACACCTCGATTTTACTCGAAATAAAACCGTTTAGAGACTAAAAAAAAATCGAAGCGAGAGAAAAAATGGCCGCCGAACAAAACGAAAACGAGGCTACAGCACTCTAAACTCTCAAAACACCACAAGAAACTCACAAAACACCTACGGATATTCCGATACAGACGTATACCACACATTACTCGCCATTTTACGCCAGTGCGGAAGTACACGACTACGCTAACGGTTTGGTCTCGCGCACGCACAGTGTTACACTGCACACATTCAGCACGCTTACACAGCAGATCCACACCACTAATGCTGCAGCAACATCAAAACACATTCCTTTAAAATAGGTAAAGTATATTCATTTATTAATGTATTATATATTTCATTATTACACACTAAACAGCATTAGCTACCTTACAATTTCATTGCCGTCATTTTTTGACGGGCAATTCGCTAGTGTTTATAATATACTTGAATATTGCCCGTCAAAAAATGACGGCAATGAAATTGTAAGTGAGCTAATGCTGTTTGGTGTGTAATAATAAAATAAATAATACATTAATAAATGAATATACTTTACCTATTTTGAAGCATTGTGTTGAAGAGCTGGCAATCTGTTTTGATGTTGCTGCAGCATTAGTGTTGTGAAGCTGCTGTGTAAGCATGCTGAATGTGTGCAGTGTAATGGTGTGCGTGCGCGAGACAAATCCGTTAGCGTAGCTGTGTACTTCCGCATTGTATAAGTTAGTGTTCTAAAATGGCGGCTAATGTGTGGTATGCGGCTGTGGCTGATGTAGCATCCTTCGTTTCAGATGTCGTCCGACTTTTTCGGAATATCCGTAGCTGTTTGGTGATGTTTTGCATGTTTAGGGTCCTTTAGCCTCGTTTTTGTTTTGTTCGGCAGCCATTTTTTATTTCGCTTAGGTCATTTTTGGGTGTCAAAATTTGTACTTAAATCGAGGTGTAACTTCACTTGCAGAGGTCCTCGGTGCCCCCCCCCCTTGCTGTGAGTAAGCTTTTTATGTGTTTGTTGTTTCTATTTATTGTGTTTGTAATGTTTTTGGGGTTGCGTGGGTTGCTTCCTTGTTTTTGGATCTCGTATGTCTTTTTTGGAAATCCGTAGGTGTTTGGTGGTGTTTTGTGTCTTTAGACTGCTGTATCCTTGTTTTCTTTTTTTTCGGCGGCCATTTTTTCTCTCGCTTAGAGGATTTTTGAGTGTCTGAACTCTTATTTTGATTTAAATTGAGGTGTAGCTTTAGTTTTTTAGGTCCTGGCTGCCTCCTCTTCCTGCAGGTAAGCTTTTTATGTATTTGTTGTGTGTATTTATTGTGTTTTTCATGTGTTCATGTGCGCGGGTTTCGGACGTTTTTTGTGAGGTCGTAATGGGTCGTAACGTGTCTCGTATTTTGCTTTCGTAAACAACTTAAATTTTGCGAAGTCTGCAGTTGCTGGCAAGTAGCTGCGGCCCTCGTCTTTGGCGCTCCTTGCCAGCAATTGCGGCCCTCGCTTCGCGAGCCTGCAAGCGTTAGCAACAGCTCGCATGCTCACAACTATGTATGCAACTAGTCTGAAGATCTTATCTTGGCTAGGCCAATTAGTAGCCAGTTTACAGTGTTTTATTTGGTTTAGGATACCTGTAAGGTGCAATTGCCTCTTTTTATAATCTGATTTTATGAAGAACTGCCCTTATAAAGGGCAAAATGTTTTTATAAAATTTAAAAAATATAAGTACAGCCTTTAATTTACTAGCCCTTGCGTGCCATTATTTATTACTGTTGGCAGCTATTTCCATTTTTTTGACTGTTTGCAAAACAGAAACAAAAATGTTGGCTTCCACTGCAGATGATAACATACCATGGCGCTGGAGGGATTAATCAAGTCTACTTAGTTGTTGCTTTTGAAAATACCTATTTATAACTAGGATCCATTTTGTTTTTTTGCTTAAAAATAGTAGCCCAGGAGTTTACACAAATATTAGAAACAGTATGTCCCTTTGTAACCATTTCTAATCTGAGATAAAGTGAAAGCAATTATACATATTTTTTGAGCACAGTGCTCTTATTATAGTATTTACTGTTATTATATCAATTTAATGCAAGCATGTCGAACTGGCAGCTCACTTCTTCAATGGAGCCTTAAAATGCCTCACTTCTTATATTACTAAAATGTGTCCTTTTTAACCACTTTGGTTCCTGCTTGATAAAAGAAAAAAAAATGCAAAGGACCAATGTAGTCCTATATTTAATATATACTATTTTGAAGAATTGTACTTGATTAAAAAGTCACAGCTACAAGAAGTTAATCTAATAAAAAAAAAAATAAAGCATTAAAAACTGGTTATATGTTGTACTAGCAGATTTTTTCTACAGTAAATCATGTTGGAAATACGTAGAATTTTATATTGCGGCTCATGTATGCTAATGTGATGCTCAGAGTACTTAAGAGTGGGAGTGGGAGAGGGATGTGAGTGCTAGATAACATTGTAGATCTTTATTTTGGCCACTACAGGGACAGACAAACTATAATCCTAATTAGCACATCAAAGCTAATTATTATGCATGAGCTGCTCATTTGCATATAAATGCAGCAACCGTAACATTTAATTTCCCAGGATTTATTCTCTTTTGGAAAAAAAAAAAAAATAACACAACAGTTTTTCATGCACCTAAACAACTTGATTTTGGAGTGACAGAGTGCATTTTTATGTATAACTGTTATATACACAGTGGAAACCACCATTCTAGATACTGCTGGTCTGATTCAAAATTTTACAATTAAAATTGTAAAAAATGTTTATCTTGTAATATGAAACTGCTCGCTATTGAGTGTTGGAGCATTACAG
>CM050165.1:131413647-131458647 GCA_027410445.1 Discoglossus pictus | reverse complement strand
TGAAAAAAAACATTGCATAAAACCTGTTTTTTTGAAAGGTGCTGGAAATGTCTAAGCACAGAATATACAGCTATATGCACATCTTGCTGACTGACAGGCATGATTGATACACCTTATGTTTCTGCTTGATCCCTAACCAGGACAGGCTCCCCCATGCATTGCAGTTTATTTAGCAATGACATCTTCAGTTTAAATAAGAAAATATTTTCTTACATTTATCTTCTTTCAGATGCAACAAAAAATGAGCTTCTTTCTAATCTTTCAAATAAATTAAAAATCCTTTACCCTGTTTGGTCAGTTTTCTGTCCTCATATCTTTAAACCACAAAAGCACAAAGTAAACATTCATAGGTCTTTAAGTCACACACCACATGCTTGATGGAATGCAATCAACCAGCTTCTCGACTACATCAATATCCACTTTACATTGAAAAAACATGCTGTAATCCTATAGATAAAGGAGGTACACTGCTTAGAGAGACTGCCTTTCTATTATATATCTGTGGGTGATCATTTACAGATCACTTGCATATACATATTATTTCTATGTATGTATAGGGGTATAAACATGACTTTAAATAAATCCTATTCTGACTGCACCCATTTGATGTATCCAGAGTAAAGAGACTATGTGCATTTGTAATCATGATTTAAAGGTTGAGTGTAAAAAACTGTGAAAATACACATTTAAAGAAAGGGTAATAGATAAGTGAAGATGTAGTAGTGGTTTACAATAAAGGAATTAAAAATGCCTGGCTATCCTGAGAAATAATTAGCTATATGTATTCAGTCATCTCCCCAACACCCTTCAGCCGCCAGATGGTCCTACATCCGCCAGCCTGTGATTCTTGTTATTGGGCCCAATTCTATGGTCCAATTCATACATTTATATGCACTTACAACTGCTCTTAATATTGCCACATATTCTATTAGCTACTCACAATCCGATTACGAGCTACTCCCCACAATCACTATGGCCAGCCAAAGCCGCAAAACTGGCCTTAGAACTCTATTTTTAGCACAAACTAATTAAAGTTAAACAAAACAATATCCTATTAGACCTGTAGCTCTAGATGCAAATAAAGTCTGACCCGCAACTTAAAAAAGTATCAAGTTTCTGTGAAAAGTATTTCGAGTACTAAATAGGACTTCCAAGGGCTTTTTCACACATGTATTATTAATTAATGTATTTATTTGTAACCGCAATTAAACACACAACATTGTACTTTAAAGGCATGGGAAGGCATGGAAACGCATTTAAATTCATTGCAGAACAGTCTCAAACCCACAAGAAATCAATAATAAAAAAAAAAAATATTTCTGGGCAATATTGATTCTGGGACTCAAGGGGTTAATACTTATCATGAAACCCACAAGGACTAAAACAGATGATCTAATGCATTCTATAGAGTGCTAGATTGCGAGACTGAACGGCAATTATTACTTTTTGCCCCTAATTAATTCTTATCCGCAGATTACGTGTAACTTCCATGTTTTATTGACATCAGGATGACAGTCTTATTTACTATTGGCTGTGTCTAAGAAGTAAATGACATCCTTGCTTAAAGGTATATGAAAGTGAGCTGGGTTATGAATGAATGCATCTGATGGTAGATAATTAGTAGTGTATGAAAACATGAGTTATATAGAAACGTTTAGTTTACTTACAAAGTTATTTGCACAAAAGTCAAACCCAGCTGTTCACACTCACAGGATGCTTACATAGGCTAGGTACACACGGGAAATACAGCACGGTACATATTTTGACCTTTCTGGTACAGCGCACAGGAAGTAACTGTTGCAGTTCTTGTACTGAGCATGCCAGAAGCCACTGAGGTGAAGAATGATACAATGTATTATCCTGATTCTGAATTTGAATGTTATGGGGATTTTCTAGGGGCATACATGATCAAATGTAAATGGCAAAAAACATCGGAAATGTTGCTAACTTCAAGGTAAGCTAATTAATGTTTATTTTGGGATATCTTCATGCAAAAATGTTTTTATACATTACTAATTCTTCTCTATCAGATGCATTCATAATCCAGCTCACTTACATATTCCTTTTAAATATTGTCAGATCATATGATCACGCCTCTTGAAATTGGACTTAAAAAGGCAGGGTTTACGAGTTCAGCCTTGTGGCCGGAATTTTGAGAGCTAGAGTCAATAGAATACATCTAAACATTTATATAAACGCCCACAGCCCAATGTGTCAGTTTGAGGCATTTGAAAGCAGCTATTAGAATATGACCCCTTTTTTAGGAACGTTTCCACCTTTTTATGATACTACTGTTCTAAAAACTGGTAGTCTTTTGTTTTAAATTGTGTTTATAAAATGATTGCCTTTTAATCCAATTTATTGTTGTTTAATGATATTAGACTAGTTTTGCATAGACTTCACAATGGTAAAGGAACGGAAACATTTATTTATTTATTTAACTGAATGATTTGACTGGATCCGGTTGTAGTTTGAACTAATCTCTATTTGTACACATTCTCTTAATGTGATGACATTGTAATATTTATCCTGAAGCTTTTTAAGCTTTGAAATGAGTAGCACAATGGTAACATCACATCTGGTCATTGATATAGGTCAGTAGGGTCTGGATTTCATTGTCCAATCTAATTTTGACTTTTTGAAAAGTCACTTATTATGATGTGTCTCAGACAGATTATTTTTCTTCTCTGTATAAATGTACCTAGTTCCTGAACAATACTCCCTGCTCCTCGATATTATATTGGCTGCAATGTGCAAAGGTTGGTGATATCTGTCCTGAACACAGACTGGGGTTTTCCTGTTATTCACCTTTACATTAGTGATGGAGGCCATAAAAGGGAATACAAAGTTATTACAGCGTCTTAAAAAAATTCATAGAATCAATAAAAGATTGCGACATACAACCAAAAATGAGGACGGCACAGGCCATGTGTGTTGTCTCTTCAGCCAATTATATTTGTCTATTTTGAAGCCTGATAGAATGCTTGTTGGAAGTAATTTGAGGGTGAATGCTCAAAACGTCAAGTCAAAAGTGAAGAAACGATCCATTTTTTTAATTTTTGCAGAAGTTTTGAGCACCAGGGAGCAGTACAGTAGTGTGTTTATATTTGCTTTTACAGTGCTACGGACAGGAGTTTAACCCCCTTGCTAATCCTCTCTAGTAGCTGTAGGATTTCTGGCTACATTTGCCAATTGTGGGCTTTGAGTACTTGTAGCAATTTAATAGAGATTTGTGATTGTAGCATTTGGAGGATTGAAAGATCAAAAGCTTAGCTGGATCGAGGTTCAGATTTTGACGGCCTGTAGGGTTTTTCCGCCTGTAACCCGCAGATCAAAGTAACTTTTGCGGGCTAGTTTACGGGCTTCTGGAACTACAAATCGGCAAATTTAATAGGGCCCTTAGACTATCATGCCTAACATTTTTTATTTTTCTTTGCGTCGTTCAGTCGTTTCAGACTGTCCGTAACATCATGGACTGTAAAACACCAGGATATATTTATGTCCATGGTCATGCTGATCCACTTGGTATTCATGACAGAGATACTGGAGTTGGTTGCCAGTTCCTTCTCCAGTGGGCCACAGCATACAGCACCTGGTATTCTCCCATCCAAGCACTGACCAGGCCCAACCCTACTTGGCTTCAGGGGGGTATGACCTCTTGGTTCCTTGACTTGCATCACTGGACCACCAGGAAACCCTACATTGTGGGGTACTGGAGTCCAAACCTAAGATTCCTTATTTATAGCACCATTTCATACATATTTACTTTTTCCTGGCATTGGAGATATTAAAAACAAACAAAAGATAACTCTACCAGTTCTGCATTTGCTACAATGTGTTTGCATTATTCAAATGTCTTAAGTCAGAATAATGTATTAATTTTCTCATTTCCTTATGACTCATTTGGATAGCCTATCTTATTTGGTTAGTGCCATATCACACAATGTAACCGTACTGGCTGAGCCCACTGTTATATGAAGCTGTCTCCAACACAAACAGTGCTGTTATATTAGTATAGACGCATGCTGAGTACTGTTTTTTCAAGCAAAGCAGCTCATTGACTTTTCATGTGCATAAAGTGCGGTTATAGATCTAAGGATTAAAGTGTGCCTTTTGACTGCAGATGACCTATGTTTTATGTCAATCAACTCTATAAATAAACAACAGTTGGCTTTCATATAAATATTGTTCTGGAATAGCCTTCATGGATGTTAATAGTCAAGCAATTTTACAAATGACTGTACTGGTACATGCACTACTTTCCGTTAAAGGTTATATTTGTATAATATGATTTTTTTCTTTTTATTTCTTTTATAATGAGAAAAATGTTTTTAGAAAATTAAATACAGTGTTTAATTTATTATACAACCATGTTGCTGATGTGGTATTGTTTAGTCATGTCCGACTCTCTATGACCTCATGGACCGCAACACACCAGGAACATCTTTATGACCATGGTCATGCTGATTCACTTGGCTTTTCATGGCAGAGATACTGGAGTTGGTTGCCAGTTCCTTCTCCAGTGGGCTATAGCATATAGCTCCTGATATTCCAAGGTGGAATGACCTGACTGGAATCAAACCCACGTTGTGGCGGTGAAAGCACCAAATCCTAACCACTGGACCACCAGAGAACTCAAATGACCATGTAGAGCAGTTGACATTATATAAAAACAGTGTAAACATGTCTTTAATGAACTTCTTTGTTTTATCATTGTTTTTAAGTGCTTCTGTGTTGGCTTGATTTTTTTTATCTTTGGCAATGTATTGAGCTTATGACAACATATCTGGGCATAAAGAGACCATAAAATCATATCTTACATTTTATTTTCCTTTTTGGGATAAGTATGTTTAAAGAACCAAAAAGGATAAGATTACATTTTTTTTGTTGACATTAAACCCGAGTGTGCTTGTGATTTTTGGTCCTTTCATATCCCGCAGAGTCTAGAAAGCTCCAAAAAGTTGTTAGGGGCAGCTGATTGGGGATCAATCAAGTTATATAAAAACTCCTAAAATATGCATACATTTTAAGAATTCACTTAATTGTTTGCTCAGTAGTTTTTTTTAGGTGTATTTTTATTGGGAGAACATAACATTATACAAACAAATAACTCGACTAAATTTAAATACATACATTGTACAAACATGTTATTCAAGGTTTGCGTTATTTCATTTTAACTTCTATATCCTTCATTTCCTTTTTTTTTCATTTTTCTTGAGCACAACTGAACATAATATTTAATTTGTAATTTTATATACTAATAACCTCTTAATTTTTCCAAAACTGTCATCTTTTGCTATATATTATCTATTGTATAGCTCTATTGATCCAAGAGGCCCATTTCTTCTTATAATGTAATAACTTGGTATCTAATGGGTATATTACCCTTTCCAAGAAGACTGCTTTGTCTATTTTCTCTATAATAAACGTGCCATGAGAGATCTAATTTTGTAATATGTCGTTTTACAATATTAAATATTACTGCTAATATATTTTTACTTGCAAATTTTAATTATCTCGGAAATATTCATGTTAAACATAATGTATTTGTCTGGTCCCTGGAGGTCCAGTTGTTAGGATGCCGCGCTTTCACCACTGCGACTTGGGTTTTGATTCCAGTCAGGGAACCAAGAGGTCACACCACCCTGAATCCAAGCAGGGTTGCGCCTGTTCAGTACTTGGATAGGAGACCACCTAGTAATACCAGGAGCTGTGTGCTGTGGTCCACTGGAGAAGGAACTAGCAACCCATTCCAGTATCTCTGCCCTGAATACCAAGTGGATCATCATGGTATGTGGCTGTCAATGTGGTCACATAGAGTCAGACATGACTGTACAACACACACAAACATTATTTGTCTACTTATCGTGAATGACTTCTGTTTTTATCATATTTTCCTAACCATTGAATAGTTCAGTCAAATATGTAAATTAGACGGTTCTTGCGCAATTCCTAAAAAGCAAGTCAGACTGATTTTTTTTTTTTTTTTTAACATTTTATATCATTTTGTTGGTACTTTAATTCTCTACATGTGGCAAGTGTTTTTCATGGAAAAAACAGCTTTAGTAGTATGTCTTCTCTTTCAATTGTATATTGGACAAATTACATTTAATGAATATAGATCAAATAATGAAATTCTGGAACGTTTTGTAAGAAGTGAAGTGGTACAAGAGTTCTCTTACTTTGGTGTACTTGAGTAAATAACACCACATGAAAAAATATACTGTGATTTGACCGATCCTTAAGAACCGTTTTGTCTTCTGTGCATTGTTTATCTTGGTTTACAATGTGTACATGTACAGATGATTGCACAATGTTCATCTCCGTATCTTGAGAAAGTTGGCACATAATGGTGTGGTACAGTACAAATGTATAATGCAAGCTTGATAGACAAACAAGCGGTACCTTTGACTGGAAGCGCACGGTTTGTATGACGGTACTCTCAGTGCCTGAAGCAACAAGTCTTCTCCAGATTATATTTAATGTCACATTAACACAAGGAAACAACCTGATCACTTCTTACGTCATAATCTGTTTATGTTCCACAGTACATTTTAATTGCATTTGCCAGGACAGTTACCTGTAACTGCGCATCATTTTAATATTTTTTGAAATTGTGTACAATGTTGTTTTTTTTGGCATCTATATTTTAAAGAGCAACTAAAGATGCATTTATACAGAATTGATACATCTTGCTGATTATTAACAACTAGTCACTTGCCCATCATAAATGATGGCATCATATGTTATGTTTAATTGTCAGTGCTGTTATCTCTCTCTGTGCAGTCTCTCTTTGTGCGTCTCTCTCCTCTCCCCTCTCCTCCTCTCCCCTCTCCTCCTCTCCTCCTCGCTCCTCTCCTCCTCGCTCCTCTCCCCTCTCCTCCTCGCTCCTCTCCCCTCTCCTCCTCGCTCCTCTCCCCTCTCCTCCTCGCTCCTCTCCCCTCTCCTCCTCTGTCCTCTCCCCTCTCCTCCTCTGTCCTCTCCCCTCTCCTCCTCGCTCCTCTCCCCTCTACTAATCTCTCCTCTCCCCTCTACTAATCTCTCCTCTCCCCTCTACTAATCTCTCCTCTCCCCTCTACTAATCTCTCCTCTCCCCTCTACTAATCTCTCCTCTCCCCTCTACTAATCTCTCCTCTCCCCTCTACTAATCTCTCCTCTCCCCTCTACTCATCTCTCCTCTCCCCTCTACTAATCTCTCCTCTCCCCTCTACTAATCTCTCCTCTCCCCTCTACTAATCTCTCCTCTCCCCTCTACTAATCTCTCCTCTCCCCTCTACTAATCTCTCCTCTCCCCTCTCCCCCCTCTCCTCTCCCCAGCCCTCTCTTTCCTCTCCCCAGCCCTCTCTTTCCTCTCCCCAGCCCTCTCTTTCCTCTCCCCAGCTCTCTCTTTCCTCTCCCCAGCCCTCTCTTTCCTCTCCCCAGCCCTCTCTTTCCTCTCCCCAGCCCTCTCTTTCCTCTCCCCAGCCCTCTCTTTCCTCTCCCCTGCCCTCTCTTTCCTCTCCCCTGCCCTCTCTTTCTTTCCTCTCCCCTGCCCTCTCTTTCTTTCCTCTCCCCTGCCCTCTCTTTCTTTACTCTCCCTTGTCCTCTCTTTCTTTACTCTCCCCTGCCCTCTCTTTCTTTCTTTACTCTCCCCTGCCCTCTCTTTCTTTCTTTACTCTCCCCTGCCCTCTCTTTCTTTCTTTACTCTCCCCTGCCCTCTCTTTCTTTCTTTACTCTCCCCTGCCCTCTCTTTCTTTCTTTACTCTCCCCTGCCCTCTCTTTCTTTCTTTACTCTCCCCTGCCCTCTCTTTCTTTCTTTACTCTCCCCTGCCCTCTCTTTCTTTCTTTACTCTCCCCTGCCCTCTCTTTCTTTCTTTACTCTCCCCTGCCCTCTCTTTCTTTCTTTACTCTCCCCTGCCCTCTCTTTCTTTACTCTCCCCTGCCCTCTCTTTCTTTACTCTCCCCTGCCCTCTCTTTCTTTACTCTCCCCTGCCCTCTCTTTCTTTACTCTCCCCTGCCCTCTCTTTCTTTACTCTCCCCTGCCCTCTCTTTCTTTACTCTCCCCTGCCCTCTCTTTCTTTACTCTCCCCTGCCCTCTCTTTCTTTACTCTCCCCTGCCCTCTCTTTCTTTACTCTCCCCTGCCCTCTCTTTCTTTACTCTCCCCTGCCCTCTCTTTCTTTACTCTCCCCTGCCCTCTTTCTTTACTCTCCCCTGCCCTCTCTTGCCTCTTTACTCTCCCCTGCCCTCTCTTGCCTCTTTACTCTCCCCTGCCCTCTCTTGCCTCTTTACTCTCCCCTGCCCTCTCTTGCCTCTTTACTCTCCCCTGCCCTCTCTTGCCTCTTTACTCTCCCCTGCCCTCTCTTGCCTCTTTACTCTCCCCTGCCCTCTCTTGCCTCTTTACTCTCCCCTGCCCTCTCTTGCCTCTTTACTCTCCCCTGCCCTCTCTTGCCTCTTTACTCTCCCCTGCCCTCTCTTGCCTCTTTACTCTCCCCTGCCCTCTCTTGCCTCTTTACTCTCCCCTGCCCTCTCTTGCCTCTTTACTCTCCCCTGCCCTCTCTTGCCTCTTTACTCTCCCCTGCCCTCTCTTGCCTCTTTACTCTCCCCTGCCCTCTCTCTCGTCTCTCCTCTCCCCCTCCCCTGCCCTCTCTCTCGTCTCTCCTCTCCCCCTCCCCTGCCCTCTCTCTCCTCTCTCCTCTCCCCCTCCCCTGCCCTCTCTCTCCTCTCTCCTCTCCCCTGCCGACCTTGATTTATCTGACCTCTCTGCTATGACCTGCCCATCTTGGGTAACCCTACATGGTATAGCTCACAGCTTAATTGAAGCACACAAGCCCTTTATCATGACAAGGTAATGATCCAGGGGATATTCATATACTTTTGCTCAAATGTTTACCATTTAAATAAAGTTTTTTTTCATACCACTACAACAACAGAATTCTTCTGAAACAACCTCTTTTAGAGTCATCTGGATAACATTTTTGGAGTTTCATGCCCTTTTAAAGTGTATAAACAACTTTTCAATTTGTTGCAATTAAAACATGTGATCTTTTTAGAGAAAGCTAACACTGAAACTTGCTAACTTCCCCATCATGTTTAGGCTGGTTTACTGCCATCTTCTTTAAGCCATGAAAGAGTATTTAATTAATTAAAGCTATGCAATATTTCAGCAACTGCAGGCAATTGTGCTCCTCACTCTGAAACTGTTTGAAAAAGATAGGAAGATCTTTAGCATAACTATTATGGGACTAAAATCTCTATTTATGTTTGCTTGCAAAATATCCACCTTTTTATCATAAACTGTAAAGTTCTTTATGCAGACCGTCCGCTCTGAAAATGTAATAGTATATGTACAAAAAATGAATAGTACATTTGTGATACATTTAAATGCCTAGAAAAAGAAGTTGAAAGAAGTATTTCCTGCCCAGGTTTCCCAGAAATACAGTCATTTCACTGCACTCTGAGAAACTGTGCGGTGACCACCATGCAAATGTGACCACCATGCCCTCACTCTTTAATCCTCAAATCACTTTTATGTATATGCTTGCTGTAAGAATAGCACAGGATAGATTATGCACAAGCCAGGAGACCTACCCATAGACAGCACTGTTTCAATCTTAATGGATCTCATCAGTGTGGGGCTGGTTCCTAGTTTGTGCACTAACGTTTGTGGAAAGGTAGTTTACCACAGCAATCATTTAACTGATTGTTGTGGTAAACTATCTCCTTATAACATCTATTACGCAAGCTGGGAACCAGCCCCACGCTGATGAGAAGCAGTAACCTTGAAACAGCTGTACTTTGTCTAGGATTCCTTACTTGTGTAAAATCCATCCTTCGCTTTGGCATAAGCTGTGTAATACAGCGGGAAGTCATGATTGAAATGTTTAGGGATTGCAAGAGTGAAGCCTTTGTGGGCACATGGAATGCTGGGCAGGAAACACGTTTTTTAACTTTATTTTTTTCAAATGTAAACACATTTAGTATTTATTTACTATATGTATGTATGTATCTATATATATATATATATATATATATATATATATATATATATATATATATATATATATATATATACACACACACGTGTGTGTGTATAATTGTATATAAGTTATTGGCATAAACAGAGACCTATAATCAAGCAAACCTGTTTATTTGATTGCCTCATGTTTGTTTGGTTGCAGACTTTATGTTGTGTCACAAACTGTACAGACAATTGCCATGTACTGCCTCCTACAAGGCTTTATTTATCATATATCATTTAAAGGCTTTAGACGTGAGGATAAAACAGTCTGTTTTCTTTCTAACGTAAGTACGTAGCTGGCGCCGGCAGTACTGGAGCTGTCAGGGAAGCGCCCCCAGGCAAAATTCCATACTATATAAATGTCATGTCTCTGTGATCAAGCCTGTCCTGGCAATAGGAACACTTTAATATCTTGTCACAAAATGACATTCACTTCAAAAACATATTTTTTTGTGGCTCTGCAACAGATGTCTATAGTTGGACTTGTATTAAAGGGCCTCTGTTGTTCCAAAATCACGTTTTTTAAAAGCTATTCTAAAATAGCATGACAATTAACTATGCATTGTATTAAAGACTCTGTATTTTTGAATATATGATTTTGCTGCATTATTATGCAAATTACTGTTTACTAATTAGCTCTTCTGGTGTACTTATTAAGTGGTGGGCAACAGACACATCCTATGCATCCTCCAGCCGGTTCTCTTAAGTGGGAGAACATGCCCCTATTCAGCAATACAAAGTCCATTTTATCTCTCCATAACTAGCAAATCACTCTGTTTTTTTGCCATGTCCTCATTATCTATTGCTGTTGTTTATCCGTTCAGTCATGTCCAGCTGTCCGCGACCCTATGGACCATAGCACGCCAAGCACATCTTGTGTCTAGTTGTGCTCCTCCATAAGGTTTTCATGGCAAAGATACTGGAGAAGGTTGCCAGTTTGTTCTCCAGTGAGCCATGATTTCTCTGACCTCTCTGCTATGACCCTACATGGTATAGCTCACAGCTTCATTGAGGTACACAAGCCGCTTCACCACAGAAATGTAGGTTGTAGGTGTGTTGTGGTCTCGTTTTTTGTTTTTACTTTAAAAAAAACTAAGCTCAACATTTAAACAAAGTATAGTAACAAAAATAAGAAATGGAAGAAAAAGTTTTTAACAATTTTGATAAAGAACAAAGTATCTTTCTGGTGTATATCTTCTGGTTTTTAATGCTTTTTATAATGAAACCAACTTGTCGGGCTGATAGTCTGAAGAATTGTGCAGCATGCATTTAAAAAAAAAGATCTTAAATATACGTAACGTTTTTGCGTGACAAAAGGACACTGAAAGGGTTTAAAAATGTAATCCCAGTGTAATGTATTTTTAAGCACTTTAGATTAATCATTTATTCTCTGTACAGCAATGGGCATTCCATTTAGAAGTTGGCTAGCTGAGGTCCTACGTTTTTTTTGGAAAGCCGTATTTCCTTAGTATTTAAATTATTTTACTTTAACCTTCAAATCACTTTTTCATATAAAAAATGTTTGTTATGTCACATCCCGAGAGTTGTATCACGAGGGTGTGTGTTCTGGAGAGTGGCATCTTTCCTGTTTTGTCCCCGCAAGCAGTGGTGTGTATGTAAAGAATTACATTAGTTAATCAAAAAATAAGTGGAAACCATGGGATTGAAACCAATTACTTGGCAATGGGAAAAAAATGAAAGCAGCACATTTACCACTACACCAACATGCTTCATATAAGAGAGTATCAAAATAATATATGTAACATATAACCAGTCACAGTTACAGGCTCTAAAGTATTATCTGTAGGTCCTATGTAGCTACTTGCATCTGTTTGAGCAACAGGAGTATCGCGAGGCTCGCAGGAGCGCCTTTGGCGCTCATTTCAGCCTAAGTCCTGCGTGCTTCAATACCTCAACGGCTCGCCTCGCTTTGCGAAGCTCGCAAGTGTGACAACAAATCACTATTTGACAATTATAATATGTGATATAGTGTCAGATTTATCCAAGGAGTTTAGGGCTGCAGGGTTTACCTTTCCTGCTCTGTTTATTAGCGGCACCTGGATGGGAGGGGTTTCTTATGGACGGATTGTTCGCAGTTTGTCTGATCTAGAGGGAGTCACACAGTGATACAGCAGCCTGCAGCTTATGACCACTTGGAGCAGAATGGATACCTGGAAATCTGAAGAATAATACAAGCCAGTGATTTTTTAACAAACTGTTGGACTGTTTGTTTTTCTCCACCCAGGTTTAGCTGAATGATAGCTGGTTAGTGAGGTAACTGACTGTTTATTAGTTAAAATAGTTTTCTGAGTAGAAACTATGCCTATTATTTTCTTTTTGTTTTGTTAATTTTGTATCCCTGGCTACATTTTTGTAAAATTTAGAAAAGCATATACAGCATCTTGTATTGTGTCCCTCCATCAAAATGCATGAAACATGTGCATCAATCCAAATGAGACTGGTAACTTGTCCCTATTTACTATAATAGGAGATGTAACACCTGCTCAGGCGTTACTCACATGCTGATTGCCACCGCAGTGGGAAGAATCTCGCATGCCCAGTGAAGCGGGGGTGGTGGGGAAGAGGGGGACAGAGGAAGGGGATAGAGGAAGGGAGAGAGAGAGAGAAAGAGAAAGGGGCAAGTGTGTAATATATACGTTAATAAATATACTTCCTATCTCCTTGCTAATCTTGATAATTTTCCCTAGTATAATAAATCTTTGTAGAGGAGTTCCTTAGAGGCTTCTGGAAAACAGTGTGTATGACACCTAGAAATCTTCCTGGCTCCTAATTTATGTCCTCCCTCTTTATCTCATGGTACAAAGCACATTTCGTTACTTCAATGGCTCTTTCAGGTAGATGTGGTACTTACTGTAGTAAAGGGGGATGTTTAGTTCCATAGGTCGTGGATCAGGAGACAACTGGAATCTGTTCCCAGCCATATCCAAGTCCAGTTTTTCCTGCTGTCTCACGCATTTGTGTGTTATCTAGTGATAATTAGACTGGCCACTTTAGGCTCTGACACCGTACTAACTCCAATCACGTAGATTTAGTTTCCAAGTTCTCACTGTTCTGGCCTGTTTCCTTACATTGTATGAATTGTTTGTGCTTAAAGCCCACTTATACAGCTGTGTGAAAATCCACAGTACCGATTAGCAAATTATGAGCGTGAATGGAAAGCTATTTTAGTACGTGATTCCCAGGCTCATTCCTTAAATAGTTTAAGCTAAACTATGCAGAATAAAGTCCTTATTACAGTATTGCTTCTATAGAAAAGCAAGTTAGATATGTTTAGCAGTGTAACAACAATAATTGTCAGAAAGCCCAACGACAAACTTGGATTATTTTGGAAAAAATGTAAATGTTTCCTGAAAAAGCTGTCCTGATAATAGTCTTTATCAGCCTCCCTGCAGTTAAAGACTTCTATGAGGACAGTTTTTCCTGGCAGATAAATTGCCCATTGCAGGAAAAAATCATGGTAAGAAACAAATAAGGACAAATGCCAAGCTCTAGGTCGCCATTGCGACCAAGAATTCCTTACACATCGATTTTACAAGGCTATGTTGACTCTTTCTGCCATGTTAATGCTGAGCAACGCACCTCTCGTATCGTGCAATATACAGCTTTAAGACCTCAAAGCCTCTTCTGCAACTCATTTTTTAAATTAGTGGTCTGGTTTTCAAAATTGACTACTTAATTGTTATGTATATGCACTATATGTATTATGATTATAAAAGGGAACTTATTACACACATTGGGGTGTGTGTAATTATTCCATGTTAGGTTTTAACTTAGTGTTACTTGTACTGTTTATAGCCCCAAAATATCAGCGAGAAGAAATCTCTGATTCTTTCCAACTTTTTTTGTTTAGGGACACTAAACTATAAATAGGAAACTATGTAGGAAAATGTTTGAATGTACCCACCAACTTTCTATCTTTGACTTCTGGTATATCAGTGACAGAGGAACAGAAAGAGAGTGATATGACAATATGGTATATGTTGAGATTATATATATATATATATATATATATATATATATATATATATATATATATATAATGTGCTCATTTTGCACCTCACTATGTGTGCCGTAGGCGCTTATTGAGATGCTTGCACGACGGGCACATAGGCTGCAATGAGCGCCAAAGGCGGGCATTGCAGGGCTGGCTCCAAGACTTTACAAATTACAGGGGCTGCAATGAGCGCCAAAGGGGGAGAATTTAAGGGGGAAAATGGCGGCCGATAAAACGTAAAAAATATCAACCAGGATCAAAATGAGGCCGAACAACGCCAGGCACGCAGGACGCAGAAAATACATGACGGAGAACCCAGTAACACTTACACAAACAATGACAGGCACGCGGGCCTTTGAAATTTAAAATAAACGTCAGGCAGCGCGCGCCATGCAAAAGTTCAGCAGAGACACAGAGGAGAAAGACACTGGGAAGGGATGGGGGAACCTTGTGGAAAGAGGCGAAGCAGCTCATTAATGGGCTCGCGATTAGCGCCTTTGGCCCATAAAGTAGAGGGGAAGAGAGGCTAGCATTGAGCGCCAAAGGCGCTCATTGCGGGTCTTGCGATAAGCGCTGATGGTGCTCATTGCAAGGCATGCAAGTGACGGGTTGGCCGAGGCCTGCGATTAGCGGCGAAGACGCTTATTGCGGGGCTGGCGATAAGTGCCAAAGGCATACCGCAAGGCGTGTAAATTAGATGGTGGGAAAGGCTTGCAACGAACGCCGGAGTTAGTCCTGCAAGTTAGAGAGGGAGAGCCTTGTATTGTGTGGCAAACCGCATTGCCAGCCTTCAAATTTTCTTGCCGTCATTTTTGACTGGCAAGTCGCTAGTGTGTGTATATATGTATGTACTGAATGATTCGCCTGTACTCCACAAGATATCCTGAAAATGCATCTTGGATTGAATCCTGATCAAACTTTAAAGAAGCCATGTTACTCTCTTAAAAACCCTCACAAAGGGGTGAGAATGGATTGGAGCACTCTTTTTTATTTTTTTTATTTTATACATTGGTAAATAAATAAGCATTTGCTTGATGTATTACAGAGAAGAGAAATAATACTTAGTTTGTGGATATTACATTGCACAACAAACTCAAAATATTCAAAACTAAATGTCTACTTTCACCAACAGACAAACAAGTTTTTTTAAAGTTGATTCTGTATTCTATTTAATATATACTTATGATTTTCTGTTTTCAGGCCGTTTGTATGCCATGCAAAGTGGAATGAAGATTGATAGCAAGAGTCCAGAGTGTCGAAAGTTCCTGTCTAAACTTATGGATCAGTTGGAAACTGTAAGTAAACATTGTATTTTTAAATTACCGATTTTTAAATAATGTCATTGTTGCTATGTTTTAACGGCACAAAGTACGGGAATACAACTTGGAATTTTACAAGTTTTTCCATATGTATCACTATACATCACACATATAGTTGTCAGTGTATGTAATGTTTGCAATGTTGGGCATGCTGTTGTGGCACAACTGCGAGCCTTGCGAAGTGAGCCGTTAACCATGAGGCCAGCTAGACTTAGTCCTTGCAATGAGCGCTGCAGGCGCTTATTGCCAGCGACACAGGCCACCTGCAACCAGCTCCCCCTGGCACTGTGATGCCCGTGGGACGGCCCCCTGCCACCAGCTTTCCCTGCCCCAGGCACTGCGAGGCAAGTGAGACCGCACCCTGCCCCAAGGAGACACAAGGGAGGGAGAGGGGTGGAAGTAGACACAAGGGAGGGAGAGGAGGGGAGAAAGGGAGACATGGGGAGGGAGAGGAATTTAACGGCTGAACCAAGGAACTGAAAAGATATGAAAAAAAACAACAAATTTGCTACACACAACACAGTGGAAGAGGCAGGGAGCCTGTGAGTCAGGTTGCATGTTAATTTGATGCATATTTGACGTTTTTTTTCATGATCGAAGCAAGAAAAAAAATGGCTTACGAAAAAATGCAAAACGGCGAAAATGAGGCACGAAGGACGTAAAAAATAGCCCTAAGCAGTAACACTTACTGAAAGCCAGTAACACTTAATCCAAGGCAGTAACACAACCCAAGACAGTAACACTCAAGCGCCAGGCCTATAAACTATACAGAGGGAGAGGCTTGTAGTGAGCCCCGAAGGCGCTCATTGCGAGCCACGAGATGAGTGCCGAAGGTACAGCATTCCCAGCTTTAACATTTTATTCCCATCATTTTTGACAGGCAAGTAGCTAGCAAGTAGCTAGTCCAGGCAAGTAGCTTACTGTGCAGGCATGTCACACACACGCTAAAGGGAGAGACAGGGGGCACAGAGGCAGGGGGCACGGGCAGAGAGACATAGAGGGCACCTAAAGAGAGAGATTGAGGGCACTGGCAAGACTGAGGGCACATTGAACGCATGATACCGTCATTTATGATTGTGCTTCTCAATGCAAGAGAAGCATTATCCGCTCTTGCCATTTAACGACCTATCTTGTTAAAAAAAAAAAAAAAAAACAACTCCAAATTTAACATCTGTGTACTCAACAAATCCAGGGCAACCACAAACCCAAATCCACCAATAGAAACCTGCAGTTCTACTGAATAAAACAATTATAATCCTGGGCACTGAAAAGGTTAAAGCATATTTGGTAACTTTTGCAGCACTAATTTTTCTTCTAAAATAAAAATGTGGTTATGTGTGAAATCTGCTCTATCAAATGATCCCTTAAAATGATAAAGCTCATTTTTCAAATCATTTCTGGACTTTATAAAGAGCTGAGCGACATTCGCCTAGTTACCTCTCCAATGTGTGCCTTTGTGTTTTTGTGTCCATGTCCCATATTGCCACCTGGACAATAAGTATTCCTGTACAGGGGGATTAGGTGTATCCCCGTTGACAAGTCTCTGTCCTTATAGCGATATCATAACAGCCTGCATCTCGCTCTTTGAGTTCTGTTTGGTCTTTGCTGACAAGCTTTGTAGAATGTAATGTGCTGAAAAGCACTTCCCCTGACAGCACATCAAACACAACAGGATCACAAGGAAGTGCTTGTTTTGTCTTGCACTGGCAGGTCCTTGCAGTGATGGCCATCTGTATGCACATTGTGTTGAAATTATTTATCACTTTCGATTATTATGTTTACATTTGTTTTGTTCCAAGCGATTGATGTGGCTTTAAAGAGGTTTGTGGAAAATCTCTTCTAAGCTGTAGGTTTGACACATTTATATAGTGTGCATTGTGCAGAAAAAAAGGAATGCATTTCTCTAAAGTAAACACAAACACATTGAATTAGAAGGCTGCAACCATTAGTCTGTCATTGAAAAAACAATTGAAGTTGTGTGCTAAAAACTGGTGCAACTTCACAGGCTAAATACATGGATTTAATATTAACAGGAGCTCCACCTAAGTTACTCTTAAATGAAATAACCCATTTATAGAAGTTTAAATATGTATATAAATATTAGGTAACATCTGCTTTGCCTTTTTATCCCCAAAATCTTTTTACTGACTACATAATTCAAATATATCTACAGGTGGTCCCCGGGTTACCCACGATCCAACTTACAGATGACCCATTACTTAAAAACCCAAGGCTTTTTATATAAGTTAATTCAATCAAACAGAACATGAAAATAAACAGAAAGCACACAATAGAATGTGATCATTATTTCAAATGCTTTTCTCTTTTGAAATAAAGATGATCACATTCTTCAACACTAAAAATACAGGACTTAATATGGACTTGGGTTTTCTAACACATTATCAGAATTTCATGTGATTTTTTTCCTCTTATACCATAACAGACTTAGCACTCTTAGTGAGGTGTTTCTCCAACAGGAAATATATCACTGAGGACTACAGTGCTCTGTTTTTTTCATGTATATATTACTGTGTATGTTGGAAACTAATATGTGTATATATATATATATATATATATATATATATATATATATATATATATATATATATATATATATATATATATATATATATATCTGTTCCCTTTGCCATGTTGTGTTTATTCCCCATACATATATATTTTCTAGCAAATTGCCCTTCAAAAAGGACGGGAGTAAAATTGTAAGGCTAGCAATGCTGTTTGCCTCACAATGCGAGGCTAAGGGCCCTCTGAGCACCTTCAGCGCTCATTGTGAGCCTCTCCCCTCGTGTACTTTACAGGGCCTTTGATGATCGTCTTAGGCTCTCATGTCAAGCTGTATATAATATTGATTTACTTTTCTTATTCTATATAAATGTTTGAAGTTTTTTCTAACGCATTTACAGAGAAATAGAACTGATCATTAATTTATGGTAATTTAAAAAACACTCTATAATAAATCAATTAAAACAGACATTCTAACCTCATATGGAGCAAAGTGGAATTTACTGTAATTCGTGATACATTCAGTGCCCTGAGAATGTTTCAATAATATGCCCAGTGAATCCTGCCGTGTAGCCAACTCCGGGTTAGACACAGGGGGCCTCATTCTATTACGGCCGCAGCCGCTGCGGGGCCGCAAGGACCGGCCGCAAGCTTTATGGCTATTCTATTCCCCTACGGCCGGGGACTCCGGCAGGCTTGCGGCTGGCGCCTTGCTATCTCTAGCGGCCGATCGCGCCGGAGGAAAGCCTTTGATCTAAAACGTCCGCAAGGAAATCGGCCGTAAGAAAAGCATGGTTGCGATTCTATTGCACCGGGAACCCTGTCTGCAAGGCTAAAAACCAGCCGCAGCTTACTAGCAGCAAACAGGTCTCGCTAGCACCAATTAAGCACATAAAATAGCTCAAATAAAGCCATCCTGCACTTTGAGAAGACTATAAAGTGATATTCGGTGTTAGAAAAAATAGCACATAATTACCCTATACTCAAATCCGTAAAATATTTTATTTTTAATATCCGTAAAATATCCATGTAAAAAGTCCAGAGTGCTTGGAGCACCTCAGACACGCCCACGCCGCAGCCGGAAAATAAACAGTTAATTTGAACTTGGGTTTGGGCAGATGTGCAAACTTGAGAGGGGGTTCCTTTTAATCCTCATGTCCCCCAATATGATCCCTAGCATTTACAGAGCTGTACAGTGCAGGCTTGAATTTATTTTTGCGTTTAAAGTTTTCTGAGCTTACGGCCGGTTTCAAGATATGCGGCCGGCCGTAAGGGGAGATCCTTGCGGGGCCGTATAATAGAATCGCGAGTTAACTGAACCCCCGCAAGGAATCGCAGCCTTACGGCCGATATACGGCCGATAATAGAATGAGGCCCATGATAAATAAACAATTTTAGTGCAATGCAATTTTTTTTACATATATTTTATAAACCTTTTTTATACATATAGCTCACAAAAAATAATACATAAACGTATATGATAAATGTTGCTTATGCTTTGGATGACATCATTTTATTAACTTATGAAGTTACGCCTGAATCTCTAAATCTTATTTTTAACCCTATATAAATTGGGAAAATTATTACCAAAATGTTGTTAAATCTAAATTGTTATCCTCTGCCATGGTTTCCAAATACTGTAATTTTTTCTGCCTGCCACAACATAGCATAAGAAATGTTCTCGAAATATTTGAGAAACTTTTATTCTATTCTGGTAATTCTTCTACAATATTTTTATAATTGGGTTTTATGCATCTCTCACATTACCTTTCAAAAGGTTCATTTGTTATAACTTTAATTCATGAATATTTTTTTATCATTTATTGTACTGTTCACCAGAATGTTTGAGTTTCAGGGAAATGATACCATTTTAAAATGATTATCAAATTGTAAAAATAACTTTTATAATAAAAAAATATATATTCTACACAATTCTACTTTTTTTTACTCCTGTACTTGATCATGCACAGCAGTACTAAGTATTACAGTGACATTTTACCAAATAGGTAAAATCAGAAATATTCACCTTTTAGGAGGATCTTTCACGATTTCCCTGTGTGGTTACAGCATCTTCAAAATTGAGGACTCTTTTTGAAGATCTGAACCTATGTGCTGGCTATTTATATATAAGAAGTCCAGGAAGGAAGAGATATGGAAACCTAATTATGTAGTACTCATGGTAAAATACACATACATATAACGGTTTTAAAATAATTAAGCAAAAATCTCCAGATGTTCTTTAACATATGTAAGTATAGATTCCCAGCAATCACAACTTAGGGATGCAAACATCTCTGCAAACTTTAACTTGTACACAAATGTAATATATTGTATCAGCTCCTAAATAAAAGGTAATTTTCTTCTAGTAAGAATAAACTGCTAAACGCAAGTCTGTTTACCTAAGCAAACAATATATTGGATTAGCCATAATCAAGTTACTGAACATTCCTACTGGTCCAGGCATGCTTTTTACCACCTTTTTTTTTGTATTCCCACAAATCTGATCCACAGATCTGATGAATTGGCACACTTGAGATGACTATTGTCCATTCATTTTTGTACTAAAATATTTTTGAACAATATCTTTGAAGATGTTATTCTGATGTTCATGTGTTGAATATGTAATTTTTTTCTTTGGTTTTCTTATCAATATACCTCATTGACTTATGATAAAAAGTAATGAAATCTAAGTTACCATCACTACTTAGTTATACATTCTTGTGATAGCCATCACATAGGTTATATGACAGGTTTATGTATGAAAGCATTTTTAGGATATGTAGATCCTATAACAAAATTCTGAAGGGCTCCTTGTACAGTCTGATACATTTAATACATTAGATACCCCCTGCCTACATTTATGCAATTAACTCACTTGAACTCTTCTAATCCTTCTGAGCTAATTTTGGGCAGGGCCTTTTTGCTGCTCACACCGTAAATCTGATGTTGAGTTTTGATTATTATTCTTTTGTGCACACTAATGAGGTCAGTGTCCTGTCTAATGGTGTGGTCTAAATAAGCAGAACCGCCCCACCAAATCCTAGAAGATAAATCTTTAGAGACAGGGTGGATGTTCGGTCTGTTGATAAGATCGAGTGGTTGAGCCAAAAATCACTCTTCTATATGATACTAAGAAACTCCTTGAACGATGTCTGGAAGAAGCCATTACATTCCATACACATGCTGTATACAATCTTGCATTATGATTTCAACCCCAGCCTCTGATTGCTTTCACTTTGTAACAAGTTACATTTGACCCTTATTATAATGATATATCTGTTGTGGTTTGCAGTTCAGATGGTGCTCACCATGCCTGCATAACAAAATATTACAATATCGGATGGATCCATTTAGGAAAAGTGGTGCACCTTGAAATTTGCTGGCAATTATATTAGTGCTGATTTGACTATCTTAAGTATTTGTCCTTATAATTTATGAGGAACTCCAAATCTGTCTCCTTAAATCTGATAATGTTTCTTTGGGAGAAATCAGATTAAAATCATTGTGGGTGAAATGCATTTAACTATACATTTTACATTTTTGTGCTAAAAGATTTTCTGTATTTGCAATTATATTCAAATGTCCTGAAATAAGTGAATAATCTTTTAATCATTTGTTGTATCCATGTTGAAAACACAAGTTTACATACCGGTGGTTTTCTCAACAAGATGGATTCCCTACCAACGAACACATGATGGCCGTATTATATTTGTTTTTACATATGTTTCAAGATGAATATGGAGAATTTTTGGAACATAAACTTTTGGAAAATCCCTGAAATCTCAGTAGATTATACCATTGCACTGTTCATGGGTTCTGATCTGGAATCAAAAGTAAGTTTGCAAGTTGTTTGGTTCTTGCTAAACTATATTTCTTTAATATATGTCAGGATGCTTGTATCTGCCAACATGCAGTTTAAAGCTAAAAGAACAGTTATGCAAAAATATTATGTAGTATTTCAAAGGCAACTACCCACTATGTAATTTATGATTTTATACATAGGACACCATGGATCAAAACTCAAGATCCAAATGTAAAATGGCATATAATCAATGTAGGACTGAACCTCTACAAAGTCTACTCTTTTACACATTTCCCCCCAGACTATGGGTTGGCTTTAATAAAATAAACCAGATTGCAGTGCAAATATGTGCATTCAGTTGGGCATATGGTGGCATGAAACGTAAATCATTTCTTATTACAGTAATATTACCACGTTTATTAAAAACTGCTACTTAGAGTAGTTCTTCATAAAAAGGCCAATGTATACAAATGGAGTAAAAAGAGGTTGCTCAGAAGACATTTCTGTGTGAACCCATATCTTATTTCCTTTTCTGAATTAAGAATATTTCAATTTGTTTTGTTTGCTTCTTAGCCTTGAGCTACACAGCTGGAGGTACGGTAACCACACACACTAATTGTTTTTTTTATTAACTGGAGATGTTATGTTACCTACCTTGATCAACTGTCCAGCAGCTTGTGCAATATTAGTATCTTTTACTGGTAATGCGCCAACATATTCTGTAGCGCTGTACAGGGGTTAAGAAAAAGGAAATATACAACATTATACAAATATTAACAACTGTAGAAAATGGAAGGCCCTGTTTTGAGCTATGAGTCTTGTAAAAGTGATTTTTCCCAAAGCACGCTACAAGAATAGAAACTCTCTATTTACAATCCAAAGGGAATTTTAAAAGGCAGAGACCTGGGGAGGAGTAGACGAGGAATAGCAAGGTTCAGGAGGGAAGTGAGAGTTACATAGGTGGGAAGGTGGGAAAATTCAAAAGGTCATTCATTAGTTGGAGAGGGAAGGGATCTGATGCAGAGTCAGTGTGAAGTGAATGGCTCTAATATGCAATATTTTATCTGCCCCTAGTGGTCTGATAATGTAAACTGCAAGTGGGAAATTCATAAGGCACACAATTTATACACTGCTTAACTAAAAGTAGCTTGTAGGAGCATAAGAGAGGAGAGGAGGGCATGAAGGAGAAATGGTTATGTTGGAGAAAAGAAGGGGAACAGTTGAGAAGAAGAGCCTGGGGAAAGGGCTGGGGCATATGAGGAAGAAGAACAAAGAAGGGGGAAGGGTACAAAGAAGTACAGAGGTACACAAATGTATACAGGGAAACTAGCAATGTCAGTAGTCATAATAACAGATGTAATCATAATCACATATATAATTGTGAGCGTACGGCCCGTTGCTCACGCTTGCAGGCTCGCATAGCGAGCCCGCGGCCCTCGCAAAGCGAGGGCCGCTGCTCGCGCAGCGAGCCGCGGCCCTCAGTTGCTAGAATGGAGCAGCCACCTCCTCCCCACAATGCCCCGCGCAGGGCCGCCCAGTCCCCGGTTCGGGTTCACCCCCCGCACAGTGTGAGTTGTTGCCAGCATGGAGTGCCCGAGCGTCGCTGCGCGTACACGATTTCCCTAGCCAATGCAGGCGCAGCAACACCAAGTATACGTCACCGCACGTGTGCGTGCCTGAACACTCTGCGCAGTTGCTCTTTCCAGTTCGTATTGCGCATGCGCCTTTTATGCATGCATCTTCACAAGCACGGTGCAAGACAGGAACTGGTAAGTATGACATGGGAAGCATGCTGTCATTATAATGGATGATGATAACAAGCACATATAAAGCATGGAGCTGGTTGTGTGTGTGTCTTTTCTGCAGTATGTTATTATATGCCATGTGTGATACACAAGGGGTGGTTACACAGCAGGACACATGTTGGGTCTATTAATATAAACGTGTAGAAGAGCACAAGATGCCTCCCTGATCAATCACTTTGTAATTACTCACTGACTTTTTAATTTAAAGTATATCAACATTGTGTTTGTTTATTTTCAGTAAAAATTACACAGATTTACTAAAATATACAGAAAATATTGTGTATTTGTGCATTAAACTATATGTCTGCTCTCTGTATATAGTGTACAGGTCATGGCAGGAACAAAACCATATATATATATATTTAAAAAAAAACACACAGTATATGTATATGTATATATATATATATGTATATATATATATATATATATATATATATATATATATATAAAAACACACAGTATATGTGTGTGTGTGTATATATATATATACTGTGTGTTTTTTTAATATATATATATATATATATAGCGTATATATAGTGTGTGTGTGTGTGTATATATATATACTGTGTGTGTATACAGTGTGTGTGTGTGTGTGTATAAAGTGTGTGTGTGTACAGATATACAGTCAGTGCATA
Source organism: Discoglossus pictus (assembly GCA_027410445.1). NCBI lineage: Eukaryota > Metazoa > Chordata > Amphibia > Anura > Alytidae > Discoglossus > Discoglossus pictus. Next base: position 131,434,550 of record CM050165.1, on the reverse strand, counting down.
CACCTATATGTGCATGTATAACATATATTACACGGTACATTACAGTCAGTCATTGTATATGTGCCTCATCTCCATCTTATTGTGTGTGTGTGTTTATATATATAATGTGTGTGTATATTGTGTGTGTGTGTGTGTGTGTGTGTGTGTATATTGTGTGTGTGTATATAATGTGTGTGTGTGTGTGTGTATATATAATGTGTGTGTGTGTGTGTATATATAATGTGTGTGTGTGTGTGTATATATAATGTGTGTGTATATAATGTGTGTGTGTGTATATTGTGTGTGTGTGTATATAATGTGTGTGTGTGTATATATGTGTATTGTGTGTGTGTGTATATAATGTGTGTGTGTGTGTGTGTATATATAATGTGTGTGTGTATAATGTGTGTGTATATTGTGTGTATATATAATGTGTGTGTGTATATAATGTGTGTGTATATAATGTGTGTGTGTGTATATAATGTGTGTGTGTATATATGTGTATTGTGTGTGTGTGTATATAATGTGTGTGTGTATATAATGTGTGTGTATATTGTGTGTATATATGTGTGTGTATATATAATGTGTGTGTATATATAATGTGTGTGTGTGTATATAATGTGTGTGTGTATATAATGTGTGTGTGTATGTGTGTATATATAATGTGTGTGTATATAATGTATGTGTGTATATATAATGTGTGTATATATAATGTGTGTGTGTATAATGTGTGTGTGTGTGTGTGTATATAATGTGTGTGTGTGTGTGTGTGTATATAATGTGTGTGTGTGTGTGTGTGTATATAATGTGTGTGTGTGTATATATGCGTGTTGTGTGTGTATTGTGTGTGTGTATATAATGTGTGTGTGTGTATATATGTGTATTGTGTGTGTGTATATAATGTGTGTGTGTGTATCACATATATAGTTGTGAGCATGCGAGCCCGCTCGAGCCATTGCTCACGCTTGCGGGCCGCCGAACAAAACAAAAACGAGGCTACAACACACTAAACACGCAAAACACCCCAAGAAACACGCAAAACACCTACGGATATTCCGCTACAGGCGCATACCACACATTACCCGCCATTTTAGAACAATGCGGAAGTACACGAGTACGCTAACGGTTTGGTCTCGCGCACGCACAGTATTACACTGCACACATTCATCACGCTTACACAGCACCTCCACACCACTAATGCTGCAGCAACATCAACACAGATTGCCAGCTCTTCAACACAATGCTTCAAAATAGGTAAAGTATATTACTTTATTAATCTATTAGTTATTTTATTAGTATACACCAAACAGCATTAGCTCACTTACAATTTCATTGCCGTCATTTTTTGACGGGCAATTCGCTAGTAATTAATAATCAGTAAATATAGCAGAGCTCTTCAGTTCTCAATACCTTAGCTGTGGGTGGAAATGTTGCAGTGGGCTCAGGAGATCAGAGAGACAGACCAGGGAGGCAGAGTGTTTATTAAAAAACTAGCGAATTGCCCGTCAAAAAATGACGGCAATGAAATTGTAAGGTAGCTAAATTAGTAAATGAATATAGTGTACCTATTTTGAAGCATTGTGATGAAGAGCTGGCAATCTGTGTTGATGTTGCTGCAGCATTAGTGGTGTGGAGCTGCTGTGTAAGCGTGCTGAACGTGTGCAGTGTAACACTGTGCGTGCGCGAGACCAAACCGTTAGCGTAGTCGTGTACTTCCGCATTGGCGTAAAATGGCGAGTAATGTGTGGTATAGGTCTGTATCGGAATATCCGTAGGTGTTTTGTGGTGTTTTGCGAGTTTCTTGTGGTGTTTTGCGAGTTTAGAGTGCTGTAGCCTCGTTTTCGTTTTGTTCGGCGGCCATTTTTTCTCTCGCTTTGTTTTTTTTTTAGTCTGTAAAGTGTTTTATTTCGAGTAAAATCGAGGTGTTAGTTGCATTTTTGAGGTCCTGGGTGCTCCCTCTTGGTGTAGGTAAGTTTTTTATGTATGTGCTGTGTGTATGTATTGTGTTTTAAATGTTTGTATGTCGGCGTGTTGCGTCCGATGTTTGCGAGGTCGTAATGTGTGGTAACGTGTTTCGTACGTTGTTTGCGTGCCTCGTAAAATTTAGCGAGTGTCGTAATTTGTGTGTCGTGTTTTTTGAGTAGCGACGTGAATTTTGCGAGGGTTTGAGGCCCTTGCCCAGTGACCTCGCCAGCAACTGAGTCCCTCGCTTCGCGAGGGGCCTCAGTTGCTGACATGGAGCGCCTTCGGCGCTCCATGCCAGCAAGTGAGACCCGTGCCCAGTGACCTCGCCAGCAACTGAGGCCCTCGCTTCGCGAGGGGCCTCAGTTGCTGGCATGGAGCGCCTTCGGCGGTCCATGCCAGCAACTGAGGCCCTTGCCCAGTGAGCTCGCCAGCAACTAAGGCCCTCGCTTCGCGAGGGGCCTCAGTTGCTGACATGGAGCGCCTTCGGCGCTCCATGCCAGCAACTGAGACCCGTGCCCAGTGACCTCGCCAGCAACTGAGGCCCTCGCTTCGCGAGGGGCCTCAGTTGCTGGCATGGAGCGCCTTCGGCGCTCCATGCCAGCAACTGAGGCCCTTGCCCAGTGACCTCGCTACGCGAGGGCCGCGGCTCGCTATGCGAGCCCGCAAGCGTGAGCAACGACTCGTACGCTCACAACTATATATGTGATATATTCAGGAGGTACAGATTTCTATATAATATGAAATTATTTGTTAAAACAGCAAAAATGCATCATTCAAATATCTGTTGATATAAAAAATACATTACATTCTGGTACATGTTATATCGTTTTTTAATAAACAAGTATAGAATTAATACATTTTGTTGTCTCATTAACATTTCTTAGAATCTTTTTTTCAAGAGATTTGGTGATATGTTTGCGTATTTATATTTCCATAGAACTTAGCATTTGTATTTATTATTTATTTTATATTAAAATAGTTGTCAAATGATCAAATGTATTATTTTTACATGGGTCATCAAGTCTTATTGCTTTACAGGACATACTTTATTCCATAGGATTGATATTTGTTTTTGTTTTATAGATCACTGTGCCTTGCTGAAAATATTTAGCAAAAAAAATGTCATTTTTCATTAAAGGCAGTTTTAAGTTTCATGGATTATGAATGCACCTGATAGAGGAGAATCAGTAGTGTATTAAAAAATACCATAGAAAACATTATTATACTTACCCTAAAGTTTGCTAATTTTTTTTAGTTAACACCCCTAGAACTCCCTGTTAAATTAGGCATACCATTCATAATTTGTGTTGGCCAATCACAGGCAGCTAATACATTGTTTCAATATGTGATGGCAGTTTGTGCAGAAAGTCATCACTGGATGTGCAGTATTGTTTTCCCCTGCACAAATAAGCAAAGAGGAGCTCAGACATTGCTCTGTGGATCTCTCTGTTGTGCTGCTGTTGGCTTGAAAGGTTAAAAACTGTACCCAAATGCAGTGTTTCTATTGGTAGGTACACTGTGCCGATGTAAGCAGCTCTGGGGGTGTGGAAAACCAGTTTTATTTTTAAAATCTGTATGTGTATAGAATGACTACAAGTAATGTGTATGTCTGATATAAGCGGCATGTGTTAGATCCTTCATTTATTTTCAATCGTATGTACATTTTTAATAAAGCCAACTTTTTAGTGAATGCTTAGGTTGATTTTCTCTTTTATTTACTTTTTTAATAGCAAAGTTTTAATGTATAGTGAATTAAATTTTTCCTTGAAGGTACATTTTAATAAAACATTTTTATTTAACAATAATAATAATCATTTAAAAATGTGTTCCCTTTCGTAAAATGTATGTTTGTTTTACCTTCGCCCTGTAGTACTGTTTCCGATTTTATTATAATAACATAACATAGACGCTCATGGAGCATCCCATAATTCTCTCAGCAGTGGATTGAACTATAACAGCCAAGTTGAGTTACATTAGCCATTTTTTCAGTATATCAGAGAAAAACATCTGTGGGTTGTTAAAAACCTTATCTATCACCATATCAAAAAACACGTCGTTATGTCTAGCTAGGAAGTGATAGGAAACAGCACTTTCCCCCGGTCCGACGCAGAACAGTTTATATGACTCTCACTGCCTACAAGTGATGTTTGTCTTATCTTTTCCTTCCCTACGGTTTCATTTTCTGATTAATTGTGATCTTTAGCAACTTTAACTAAATTCGTAAACTACTAACTCTATTTCAAACGGACTTATGACCGTGCTTGTCCATTTTCTTTTCTCGGCCTTGGCAAGGAGTTTAATGCATTTATCAATTATTGACTTTTTTAAAATTAGTTATACTCACTGTTCCAGTTTAGTCCCCTGAAAGCTATGCTCTAAAATTAAACAAACAATATAATATTCTGTTGCTTTCTCGAAATCTTTTGTACAACATGCCCAGTGGCAATATGGTGAACACCTGTTGATATCTATATGCCATATGTTTTTTTGGGTAGGGATTCAGGGCAACTAGGGAAGACCTTCATTATTATTTTATAACTTGACAATCAAGTAGCTTAAAGGTACACACTATTCACAAATTTTGTTATCCAGCATATTCTATGTTACAAAGAGGTTGTACATGAAAAATAAATGATATTGAGTTAAGAAGATTAACAGTAAAGCAACACATAATCATTTGAGAGCAATCTCTTTGATCCACCTTAGCGTGACTGGTATCTTGAAACGCATGTATTTTGGGTTTCCATTAAGTCCTTTTATCTGTGTTTATTTGTTTTATATTCAGAATGATGGTAATAAAGCAAAGGCTAATAGACTCCCAGCATGTAACCGATAAGGACAATAGGAGAAGAAAACAAATCCAACAGTCTTACTTTAATACAGGGTATGTACACTATAGAAAATTCTAGAGACAAATAAGACAGACACAGAGTCACAATTAAAGTTTAAGTTTCCCTGTTTTTACTTCTCTCTAATCGAACACATGCTGCTTATATCAGACACACACATTGCATTAAGTCATTCTATACACGCAGATTTATTTTATTTAAAAATGAAACTTGTTTTCCATACCCCCAGAGCTGCTTATATAGGCACAGTGAACCTCCGTAAAGAAACATTGCATTTGGGTACGGATTTTAACCTTTTATTAATCTTCAAGCCATTAGCAGCTCAATGCAGATATCTTACACAGAAGTGTTTGGCTTCTCCTGCTTCCTGCTGCAGAGGACTACACATCCCATTATTTCTTCCTGCACAAGCTGCTATTACATATTGCTACAATGTATTGAAATTCATAGCTGCCTGTGATTGGCCAAAACAAATTTTGAATTTGATGCTAATTTTAGTAGGGGTATCAAGGGGTATTAATTCTGAAAAGCTGCTTTCAGAAGAGATTTATCAAAAATTCTTCCCCCTCCCATACAGAGTATGCCTCCATCATGTTTATAGTAAAAGTCCAATATACACAAGACTGAATAAAAAAATATTATTTGTTTATTGTATAATCATTTATTTCAAGAAGTTTCATTTATCTACCATATATACTTGAGTATAAGCTGACCCGAGTATGAGCCGAAGCACCTAATTTTACCACAAAAAACTGGGAAAACGTATTGACTCGAGTATAAGCCGAGGGTGAAAAGAGGGTCCTTCCCCCCCCAACTATCCTCCTCCTTCCCTCCTTATCATCCGCCTCCTTCCCCCCTATCATTCCTCCTCCTTCCCCCCTATCATTCCTCCTCCTTCCCCCCTATCATTCCTCCTCCTTCCCCCTATCATTCCTCCTCCTTCCCCCTATCATTCCTCCTCCTTCCCCCCTATCATTCCTCCTCCTTCCCCCCTATCATTCCTCCTCCTTCCCCCCTATCATTCCTCCTCCCCCTTATCATCCTCCTCCCCCCCTTATCATCCTCCTCCCCCCTTATCATCCTCCTCCTTCTCCCCCTTACCATCATCTTCTTTCCCCCATAACCTCCTCCTCACTGCACACTCTCCAATCCCTATCCCCTCTCTCCTTACTTACTATGCATGTGACGTCACTTCATTAGCATATGCCTGTACGGAAGACGTTCTGCTGCGTCAGCATCAGCTCATCGGAGTATAGTAACAAGTAAGGAGAGAGGGGGATAGGGATTGGAGAGGGTGCAGTGAGGAGGAGGTTATGGGGGGAAAGAGGATGATAAGGGGGGGGAGGAGAAGAAGGGGGATGATAAGGGGGGGAAGGAGGAGGATTTTTTGCTGCGCCTAAAATAGGATAAGCCGACTAGGGCTTTTTCAGCATGTGCTGAAAATGTCGGCTTAGACTCGAATATATACAGTAGTTTTTTTTAAGTTACAGATACAAACATTTGTGTTTTCACTATTTTATATATTGATTACACTTATTAAAAAATCCTACGCATTTGAATCAAGTTTTGTATGTGTGTTTAAGCAATGGTTGAATCTGAGGATGACCTCTCCATTGGAAAATGTAGGGATCATGCATAAGGCCATATTCTGATCTTTAAAACTCCTTGGGTGTAACACCTGTGGTTGGTCACTGTGGTCTCAAGTTCAGTATATATGTTTACATAAAGTCATACAAGTGATTCATTGGATCTTAACTCTGGAATGCCACCCAAGGGATTCACAGTTCCTGAAATGCATAAGTACAATATTCACTTGCAAGATGTTTTGTCTAATATGGCCATTTGGGTCAGCCTTCTCTTGCTACTATAGAAAACCATGACATCATTGCAAATTGACACTTGAATCTCTGTATTATTATGATTTCCTTTACTTGTAAGTGCCAAAATATTCCTTAGCGCTATACAGGGGTAAGTTCAAGTCAAAACAATATTAACTAAATTTAGAAAAAAAGAAGGAAAGAATGGAGGGCCCTGTCTTTGAGCTTAAAATCAAGTATACACAGAGCAATCACCAAAGCACATAATATTGAAAACTCACAGACTTCAAATTTTAAACATTTAAAAACTCCTGAATTTGTCTTAATTTTTTTTTTTTATATCTGCTTAACATCCACGTGCATATATTTCAGATGTAAAATATTATGAGCCTAATTGAATTAGGCTCTGCAAACCCGCAATCTAAAAAATAATAGAAATGAATGAGGCCAATGTGATAGTCCGTGTGGGTGGCCTAATATGTATTAACTCATTGATTTCCGAGGTCGATCTAACCCCGAATTAAAACCTAAAAATAAATTAATTTTGATTGCTGATTTGCCGGCTTGAGACTCCCCATAATTCACAGTGCAGTATTGAATTTTTATTTGCCTTTAAAGTGCTCCGGACATGTCATTAAGCCCTTTGCGAGTCCTCCTTGGTACTGGTAACTTGTGGTTTGACTTTTGCCATTTTGCAGCTTGCTTAGCGAGGAGGAATCAGAGCAATTCTATAGCAATTTGCGATTTTAACGATCATAATTCTTGCAGCCATGAAAGATCAAAGGCTTGGAGGGGCCTTAACTTGCGATGTTAACCATCGCAAGGAATCTGAGGCTGGAGCCCGTAACCCGATCAGAGCCTGTTATAAGACGCCAATTGAATAGAAAAATAAGTTACGGCCTCCATTTCTGAAGCCCAGATCTCCCGATGCCTCAACTGAATGAGGCTCTATGTATTTATATGTTTTTTTACTTGTGCATACTTTAAAATAATTTCCCTATATCGGGTGATGTGATGAGAATATCCAAAAATATGTAAATACTTAGAGGAAGACATTCAGTATGAAAGGCACCCTTTTAATGGATGTTTGGTAACAAATAGTGTGATATGAAGCATGTTTTATTATTATTTATGTATGAATTATTCTATTTAAGTGTTGTAGTATATTATAATGTTTCAGTATTGACGCCCACACTTTCTGTAAACCAGGGATCATGATCAGTTATTGCTGTAGTCACCATATTTAACCTTTCATTCCCAAGCATTTCTGGCCAGTGAATCAGATGCTTACATTGACATTTCAGGTTGCAATTATGATTAAGGTTGTAAGGATATTTCTCTTTTTTTGTATGATACAAATGAGTGGAACAGTTTTTAGATGGCCTCATAAGTTGGTGCATTTGCACTGTACAGTATAGAGCAAAAGAAAACATCTCACCACAGTTCATTAAAATGGAAACATCTCAAGAAACCCATAAAAACTGAATGTTAATGTGTAAAGTGCATTTGACGAGTTCATTAGGAAGGTAGGTAGGAAATTCATGATGAAATGCCAGAAATAGATATTGTAGAATATCCTTGTAAAGATATACGAATCGGTAATTAAATGAAAAAAGTTAATTTAAACATTTGTCTGTTGATCTGTCACATCTCATTCAAACAAAATAAATAATTTTAGGGACATGCGTTATACCTTCGAGAAAGCCTATAGCCCAGATGTGTATTTTGACACTAGTAAATTATGATATACCCATGGATGCCCTTATGGATTTGCTGTTTTATGTTTGTTGTCTAAAACAATAGGTGTGTTCTTTTATTAGCCTAAATGTATATGTAAGTTTCCCTGTTTTTGCCTTTTTCTAATCTAACACGCACTGCTTATATCAGAAACACACATTACACTGAGTCATTCTATACACACACACAGATTTATTTTATACTAGCGACTTGCCCGTCAAAAAGTGATGGCAAGAAAATTGTAAGCCAGGGAATGCTGTTTGCCACACAATGTAAGGCTTTTGGTCCTCTGAGTACCTTGGGCGCTCATTGCGAGCCTCTCTCCATGGTGTATATTTGGTCTTGTGAGCTCCTTCAGTGCTCATTGCAAGCCTTGCGTTGAGCACCTCATTGCGAGCCTCTCCCCTGGTATAGTTTTGGCGGTCTGAGCACCTTTGCCGTTCCTTGCAAGCCACGCGCTGAGCGCCTTCTACAATATACATTTGCACTATTGCTGAGCTGAGGAGAAAGTGTCAGCAATGTGCCAAGTGTGCATTGTAAATAGGCTGCGTGCGCGAGGCTAAACAGTTTGTGTAGTTGTGTAAAGCAGCATTTTATAATAGTAATGTTATTAGTTTGAAGTTAGTGTTGTAAAATGGCGGCGATTGTCTATGCAGGTCTGGATCATTTTCCGTCCTTCCTAATAGTGTATTTTGTACCTTGTACGATCCTGGTTAAGTCATATGTGCCTGGCTGTGTTTTGCTTGGTTAGGGGTCGTGTTTTTTTGGTGGACATTTTTTTTCTCGCTTAGTCATTTTTCGAGTGGCCAAACTCTTTAAATTCTACTTAAATTCTCGCTCAACCTCCAGACGTCCTGGCTGTCCCCCCGTGCTGTGTGTGATGTTTTTTGTGTGTTTTTGTTTTTATTTTTTGTGTTTTGGGTGTTTTTGGATGTTCGCGGTTCGGCCTTTAACTTTGTTTTTTGTGTACCTCGTATTATTATTTTTTTCAAAGTGCCGCGGGTTTCCTTTGCAAAGTTTTACGGACCCTAATTTTTGCAGGCGATTTTTACAAAGTGCAATGGGTCTCGCACTGTGAATTGTGTAATTGAAATTATCGTGTTGATCTGTAGTCCCGCGGCTCGTAGGTATGATACTTAAGTCGTGTGGGGTGTCGTAGGGATGAGCGTCTATGGCGCTCATCTGCACCAGCGCAGTGAGTGCCTTCGGCGCTCCCCGCCTAAGTCGCACTAAGTCGTAGGGAGGCGCTCATCTCCACCAGCGCAAGGAGCTTTGCGAGGGTCGCAGTTGCAGCGTGCTCGCTTTGCAAGACTTTGAAAAAATGATGGCTTTAATGGCCGCCATTTTTTTCAAGCCTGTAACTCGGAAGCCGTTTGGAGGCCCCCAAAAGACACCTATTGATTACAAAATTAACTGACAACCTTACACACAGCACAAAGGGAGAGGCAGGGAGTCTGTAAGTGAGATTGAAAGCTAATTTTTTCTTCAGTTGGCATTTTCGAATACGGAAAACGGCTAAGCGAGAAAAAAAAATGGCGGACGTTATTTTTTTCAAGGCCCCAAATCAGAAGACCATTTGGGGCTTGGGGAAATTGATCATTTTCCTAAGCCCGCAAATGGTTTCAGACCCGTACTGCACAGTTATGGGTTAACTTTTCAGTGCATTCCTGAGTTCAGGGAAAAACTGCTATCAATCACTGTCCTCACCATATCTATTATTAATCATGAAACGGTCAATAGGCAGGATATATTGTGTTTGAAAACAAACTTAAAACTTTAGATTTCTGTTGTTAATGTAATTAAACAATAGATCATCTTAACATACTATATTGTGCTCTTTCACACCATGAAGGGCACTTACAGTGAGGTAAATGAACCTTTAATAATTTAAAGTTTGTATTATTACTTTTTTTATTTTTGCTTGCTAAAATCATTTTGCCCACTAAGTATCCCTTTAAGTATAAAAAAATACTACTTCTGAATGGTAGAACTCTTAAACCTAGAAAGTTCTTAAATCAAATCATATCTTAAACTTTTTAAACTGTGCTTCTTTCTCTCCCGTAGCAGTTTAGAGGTCAAATATAACTAATGGGAAAGAGTAAAGAATATGGCTCCACCATTTCTTCAGAGTAATTATTCAACACAGAAGAAAGAATACACTGAGCTTCAGTCCTCAAATGGCTGCAAATAAATAGAGGATTGTTTTCATTAGTCTCCTCCAGGGTACATTGCGCTCAAGACCAATATGGAATGCCCATTGATTTTGAAGTGTTTAATTTTATCTTTGGAAAACGTATTTCCTTTTCAACATTTTTCTTTTACTTGGACCAGAGATACTTGAATAATGATCTAAGTATATAGCTTTCAGCTGAATGCCTCTTAGAACCATTCCTCAAATATGTTGCCTAAATGTAATAATTGAAATCCTGTAATTTAAAGTCTCTCTCCAGCCTAAGCTGACTAGCTAACTAAAATAGGTTTATGATCATAAAACATTTAATTGCAAGCGAATGTCATTTTTTTATTTTAATATATTTGTAACTGCAATCATTTTAATATATATATATACAAATATATATATATATATATATATATATATATATATATATATATATATATAATTTGTTATGTTTTTATTTAACATTGCTTCTTACTATTTAAATAGTTATTTATTTAAAGGGATTTTTACTTTACTATAACTAGCCTTGTTTTTCTGTAGGGGTTTAACTTTTGCTTTGAAATTCAAATGTTTAAAACTACGGTACTTTGATTCAAGTTTAAGATTTACTTTATGAAAAATATCATCTTTTAAATGTAAGGATACAAGTGTACCACAAAGACCCTATTACTGTTTTAGGAACATGAAAGAAAGCTCTTCATAAAGATACATTATACCGTATTGGTCCGAATATAAGCTGCACCCGTAAAGTTCAAGGGGAAAAAATAGAAAAAAGATAGTACTCGAATATAAGACGCCCCAGTAAAATTGGAGAGAAAAAGACTCTCAAAGTGACCAGACATATCAAGAAACAGGCTTTCTAATTAGCACTGTAGCTTTTTTTGCAGGTTACAGGCTTTACAGGATGTTAGAATCACTAAAACCGTAAATCGCTATTCAATACCGCAGTCTCAAGCACGAAAATCGGCACCCTTAACTCGCAATCGAGCAAATCGGCAGTCATTTTGTGTTCGCGAATATAAGCCGCACACGTAACTCGCAAGCTAAAAAATCGGAAAAAAGGTGCGGCTTATATTCGGACCAATACGGTACTTTTGGAATTAAGAGCCTGTCTGTCTGTCTGCCTATCTATCTATCATCTCAAGTGTCATGAAATCAAATTGGTAATACATGACATCACATATATAGTGAGTTTGTGTGTAACGCTCGTGAAATTGTGGGTTTGCGCATGCCGAGGCCGCAAAGCATGGCGAAGCCGTCCATTGTGAGGCCCGCAATGGCCGCAGAAGGTAGAGGGGGGTGAGGTCTGCAATGGGCGCAGAAGTGGGGAGAAGAAGCACGCAATGGGCGCTGAAGGGAGAGGGGACAAAGATATATAGGGGAGGGAGGGGGTAAAGACAGATTGGAGGGAGTGGAGGGAAAGAGACACAGGAGGGAGTGGAGGGAAAGAGACACAGGAGGGAGTGGAGGGAAAGAGACACAGGAGGGAGTGGAGGGAAAGAGACACAGGAGGGAGTGGAGGGAAAGAGACACAGGAGGGAGTGGAGGGAAAGAGACACAGGAGGGAGTGGAGGGAAAGAGACACAGGAGGGAGTGGAGGGAAAGAGACACAGGAGGGAGTGGAGGGAAAGAGACACAGGAGGGAGTGGAGGGAAAGAGACACAGGAGGGAGTGGAGGGAAAGAGACACAGGAGGGAGTGGAGGGAAAGAGACACAGGAGGGAGTGGAGGGAAAGAGACACAGGAGGGAGTGGAGGGAAAGAGACACAGGAGGGAGTGGAGGGAAAGAGACACAGGAGGGAGTGGAGGGAAAGAGACACAGGAGGGAGTGGAGGGAAAGAGACACAGGAGGGAGTGGAGGGAAAGAGACACAGGAGGGAGTGGAGGGAAAGAGACACAGGAGGGAGTGGAGGGAAAGAGACACAGGAGGGAGTGGAGGGAAAGAGACACAGGAGGGAGTGGAGGGAAAGAGACACAGGAGGGAGTGGAGGGAAAGAGACACAGGAGGGAGTGGAGGGAAAGAGACACAGGAGGGAGTGGAGGGAAAGAGACACAGGAGGGAGAGGGGGGGCAAAGAGACATAGAGGGAGAGGGGGGGCAAAGAGACATAGAGGGAGAGGGGGGGCAAAGAGACATAGAGGGAGAGGGGGGGCAAAGAGACATAGAGGGAGAGGGGGGGCAAAGAGACATAGAGGGAGAGGGGGGGCAAAGAGACATAGAGGGAGAGGGGGGGCAAAGAGACATAGAGGGAGAGGGGGGGCAAAGAGACATAGAGGGAGAGGGGGGGCAAAGAGACATAGAGGGAGAGGGGGGGCAAAGAGACATAGAGGGAGAGGGGGGGCAAAGAGACATAGAGGGAGAGGGGGGGCAAAGAGACATAGAGGGAGAGGGGGGGCAAAGAGACATAGAGGGAGAGGGGGGGCAAAGAGACATAGAGGGAGAGGGGGGGCAAAGAGACATAGAGGGAGAGGGGGGGCAAAGAGACATAGAGGGAGAGGGGGGGCAAAGAGACATAGAGGGAGAGGGGGGGCAAAGAGACATAGAGGGAGAGGGGGGGCAAAGAGACATAGAGGGAGAGGGGGGGGGCAAAGAGACATAGAGGGAGAGGGGGGGCAAAGAGACATAGAGGGAGAGGGGGGGCAAAGAGACATAGAGGGAGAGGGGGGGCAAAGAGACATAGAGGGAGAGGGGGGGCAAAGAGACACGTGAGGGAGAGTGGGGCAAAGAGACACGGGAGAGAGAGAGGGTGGCAAAGAGACACGGGAGAGAGAGAGGGTGGCAAAGAGACACGGGAGAGAGAGAGGGTGGCAAAGAGACACAGTGGAGGGCGAGGCCTGCAATGGGCACAGAAGGGAGAGGGGGGAGAGGCCCCCAATGGGTGCAGGAAGGGGGGGGGAGGAACGCAAAGTTGCTGGTTTACGCATGTGCATAGCCGCTCATTGCAAGGCCCGCAATGTTCGCTGAAGGGGGGGGGGGGGGGGTTGAGGCCCTCAATGAGTGCCAAAGGCGCACATTACCATGCCCGCAATGGGCGCAGAAGGGAGAGGGGGCAAACAGAGACTGGGGTGGGAGAGGGGGCAAAGAGACGGGGGAGGGAGAAGGGGAAAGAGACACGGGATGGAGTGTGGGGCTAATTTTGATGCCCGCAATGGGCATAGAAGGTAGAGGGGGGCAAAGAGAGACAGGGGAGGGAGAGGGGGCAAAGAGAGACAGGGTGGGGGAGAAAATCCAATATTAATCCAAGGGTGCTCATTGCGAGGCCTGCAATGGGTGCCGAAGGAGCTTATTGCGAGGCTCGCGGAGAGAAGAGGGAGGGAGGGAGAGGACACAGAAGGAGAGAGAGAAGCCGTGCATAGCGAGGCTCGCATTGCCGAGCATGGCGAGGCTCACAATGTGCGGCAAAGAGCATTGCGAGGCTTGCAAATATTATGCCATCATTTTTGACGGGCAATTGGCTAGTTATATAATAGCTTTGTAGTTCTAAGAATGGATCTAATGGGTAAATGCAAATGACAGAACTTCAAATATGGTTCACCTTAATGGTTAGGTGTTTGATTTGCTTGATGCCGTATTTCCATAAGAAATTATGTAAAGGTGAATAATGTAAGGGAAAGGTGCTAAGAGGTTACAATAATTAGGAATATATGTATAATGAAGTAATCAATACCTCTAAAAGTGATTTTAAAAAAAAAAGACTGGTCATCTTATCAACAATCTTTGTGTAACTACACATTTAGTTTGCACATAATGCTGCAAGTGTACATTGATTGCAGGGTGCTTGTTTAAGGCCCCATGTGCTACATAAAGAGACCATATATACATGTACATATGTAATTTTTTCTTATCAATTCCTTCTTGAAAGAAAAAAAGCAATTACCTTTGGTATCTTAAATTCTATATTCAGTGCTCTGAGCAAAATAAAGTTGAAAAATCTCTGTTATCATTATCTTTTCAGATCGTTTAACTTTAAACCTCAAAATGTAACTATTAAATATATAACAACTGTAATATTCCATATATATGTATATACTCATACATTTCATCCAAGCACTACCCTTGATAGATAATTTATTAAACACATGTAATGATCAGTGTTTATTATTTATTGTAACAGATATTCAAAGTTTAAATGTATATAGAAGTTTCCCTGTTTCTAATCTAAAACACGCTGTTTATACCACACACACATTACATTGAGTCATTCTATACACACACAGGTTGATTTTATTTAAAAATAAAACGTGTTTTCCACCCCCCCAGAGCTGCTTACATAGGCACAGTGTACCTACCAATAGAAACATTGCATTGTGGTTCAGTTTTTAACCCTTTATTATCCTTCAAGCCAACTCAGCACAATACAGAGATTCACACAGTCTTTTAAGTTTGCTGATTTGTCTGCATTTTTTTTTTTGTTATGGCATTTTGTGATCTTGCCTTCTACTTCCTGAGGTGAGTGTGCCCTTCTTTACTGGTAAGTTTCCCTATAATCCTGCTGAGGCTATTAGCAGTTCTTACTGCCACATTCCCATTGTCCAGACTTCCTGTATTTTCAAAGTCCCCTCCTCCTATCTCAGAAAAAAACCTATTTAATTCAGTATATACAGTTGTTCTCCAAAGCTTGTATACCCTGGCAGAAATTGTGAAATGTTGGCATTTATTTTGAAGACCGACCATGCAAAAAAAAATATTTTATTGAAGGATAGTGATCATATAAAGCCATTTATTATAATATAGTTGTTTGGCTCCTTTTTAAATCATAATGATAACAGAAATCACTTAAATGGCCCATATCAGTTTACATACTCTTGAATGTTTGGCCTTGTTCAACACACAAGGTGACACACACACAGGTTAAAATGGCAATTAAAGGTTAATTTTCCAAACCTGTGGCGTTTTAAATTGCAATTAGTATCTGTTTATAAATGGTTGTTTGTTAGCTCTCTCATGGATGCACTGAGCAGGCTAGATACTGAGCCATGGGGAGCAGAAAAGAACTGCGTAACTTCATAAAGATGGAAAAGGATATAAAAAGAAATCCAAAGCCTTGAAAATGCCAGTCAGTACTGTTCAATCACTTATTACGAAGTGGAAAATTCGGGGATCTCTTTATACAAGCCATGGTCAGGTAGACCAGGAAAGATTTCAGCCACAACTGCCAGATGAATTGTTCGTAATGCAAAGAAAAGCCCATAGGTAACCTCAGAAGAAATACAGGCTGCTCTGGAAAAAGACGGTAAAAGGAGCAAAATACGAAGATAGTTGAACAAAAATGAGCTGCATGGTCGAGATGCCAGAAAGAAGCCTTCACTGAGCCAATGCCACAAAAAAAGCCTGGTTACATTATGCTCGACAACACCTTGACTGGGCATCGCAGCGTCTGGTAATTTGGAGTAACGAGACCAAAATAGAGCTTTATGGTCACAACCATAAGCACTATGTTTGAAGAGGGGTCAACAAGGCCTATAGTGAAAAGAATACCATCCCCACTGTGAAGCATGGTGGTGGCTCACTGATGTATTTGGGTTGGGTGAGCACAGGGAATCTTGGCAAGATTAATGCAGCATGTTATCAGAAAATACTGGCAGATAATTTGCATTCTTCTGCACGAAGGCTGCACATGGGACGCACTTGGACTTTCCAGCATGACAATGACCCTAAGCACAAGGACAAGTTGACCCTCCAGAGGTTACAGCAGAAAAAGGTGAAGGTTGTGGACTGGGCATTAATGTCATCAAGCCACTTTGGGGCGATCTCAAACATGCAGTGCATGCAAGACGACCAAAGACTTTGCATGACCTGGAGGCATTTTGCCAAGAGGAATGGGCAGCTATACCACCTGCAAGAATTCGGTGCCTCATAGACAACTATTACAAAAGACTGCATGCTGTCATTGATGCTAAAGGGGACAATACACTGTATTAAGAACTAAGGGTATGCAAACTTTTGAACAGTCATTTCATTTTTTTCTTTGTTGTCATATTTTGTTTTATGCTTGTGCCATTCTGTTATAACCTACAGTTGAAAATTAATCCCATAAGAAATAAAATAAATGTGTTTTGCCTGCTCACTCATGTTTTTTTTAAAAATGGTACATATATTACCGATTTGCCAAGGGTATGCAAACTTTCAAGCACACTGTATATTCAACGATAAGGCAATAATCTTTCAATAACATAGCAAAATATAATAAAAAATAACATATTCTGTTGGTGATAATGAAATATCAAGTCTCCTTCAGTTATGTCCGACTCTCAGTGACCATATGGACGCAGCACGCCAGGCACACATGTCTGTGTTTCTGATTGTGCTTATCCATATGGTTTTCATGGCAATGATACTGGAGTGGGTTGTCAGTTTCTTCTCCAGGGGACCGCATTTTGTCGGACCTCTCTGCTCTGATCTGCCCATCTTGGGTGACCCTACATGGTATAGCTCACTGCTCCATTGAAGTGCACAAGCCCCTTCACCAGATCAAGTCTGCACCAAACATTAATCCACAATTTCCTCCTCCATGAAGTAAAGTAAGCAGTGATGGAGAACATTAGTATCTACTGTAAGATTGCCTTACTTGAGAACTTGAAGTCCATACTGTTGGAGTGAATCTATGTTTTCACTTCCATTCTCTTTAAAGTTGCAGTCTGTTTGTGGCACCTCCTTTTTTTTGGGGGGTTGGCACATGATCTAGATGGTGGATGCCAAGTAATAAAGTGTTGACCTACTGGTTGACCTGAAAGTCCATTTTTCTAAGCTTACTTAATTTCATAGCTATGGTGTTCAATTTGCTCCCTCAAGGTGACATCTGTTTTTTCCGTGTAAATCATACCACATGGGCATTTGGGGGTGTATAATTTACTTGTGCCTCATTGTTACAAGTTTATATTATAGGTAATATTTGTGCCTTAGGTTTTCTGTACCCTAATAATTTGTGTCTTTGTAATTTAATGTTTCATTTTTTGCTTCCTTTATAGCCTTTTTATTGTACCCGCTAGCACGAAATTTACTCACATCTTCCAATGCTTGAGTATAATCTGCTGTCTCGCCTGTAATACTTAAAATCCTTATGAACTGTGAATATGGCAATCCTCTTTTTAGCTGACATCGTAATATATTGGTATTATCCCTTGGTTTATTATAGACAGGTGCCATGGAGTTGTTGATAACTGTCATGTCCAAATAATTAATCTTCTTAACACCATATTCATAGGGAATTTTATAGGTCTAGCCAGTCCAATCAGATGACTAACAAAATTCAACCATTGGTATTCTGTGCCATGCCTTACATAGAACAAGCCTTCTATATAATGTGTTCCCTGGTGGTCCAGTGGTTAGGATTCAGTGCTTTCACTGCTGATACGTGGATTCAATTTCAGCCAGAAAAACCCAGAGGTCACTCCACCCTGAAGCCATTCAGGGTAAGACCTGGTCGGTACTTAGTTGGGAGACCACTTAGGAATACCAGGAGCTGTATGCTGTGGCCCACTGGAGAAGGAACTGGCAACCCACTCCAGTATCTATGTCATTAATACCAAGTGGATCAGCATGGTGTGTTGTGGTGATGAGGTCAAGGAGAGTAGGACACGACTGAGCGACGCAAACACACACACCTCTGTATTAGACGACTATGTGCATTTTAGAAGACAAAAAATTACATTGCTTTTCTTTATATAGTTAGTATTTGTATGTAAAAGAAAAACTTACCAGTGATCACATATTTTTTAAGCAGATGCCATTTTTATTAACATTTTAATTAGTTCTTACACATTATATTGCTTATTTTTTTATATTATAAAATAATCTCAATTCCTTCCATCATACAAAATATATTTACTTCATTATGACCTTACTGAATGTTATCTGAAACTGTAAGCAAGTGTGAAAGGGGCATAATGAATTCTTAGGATTGTAAGTAGGGCTCTGTGCAAGATCACTGCTGTTAAGGAAAGAGGCTCGTTAATAGCAGGGCGTTGTTAAACACTACCTATATTTATTTATTTATTTTACTTTCCGAAGGCGAAGGTAATTTCTCACTTCTAGATTTATTTTAGATCAAATTATTGGTTTGCGAGAGCCAAAAAAACTGTTGCAGAAACCGCCACGGGTAGATTTTTTTTCTTTTTTGAGTATGCAGACAGCATGGGATGTTATGACTCTGCGATGTAAAATGAACAGGTACATGTTCATACTTTAGCTCTCTGGAGTAAAGGACTGGGTGAGATCTACATCCTGTCAAGAAAATGATAAACGACTTGGGTATTCTTGCTACTGAAGAAAATAAACATAATATCCTGTTCATGGCGGAGATTAGTGTTTTTGAGGCATATAGGTGAGAAAAAATAAAGCATCACTGTGTTATTTTGAGATTATAATATAAAATATTATTATATATAATATAAAATATAATTATACATAATATAATTTTATATGTATCTTTATATATAAATATATATATATATATATATATATATATATATATATATATATATATATATATATATATATGTTTATTTTAAATATAGATAGATAATGTTCATAAGTACATTTTAAGACTTTAAGATGGAATTAACATGGCACAGAAAACTGCTTCACTGCAAATCTAGATTTTTAATCATAAGACAAACTTCTTGAAAATAGAAAGGACAAATAAGGTGGCTCTAAGCATTGAACCCAGGAACTTTTGATAAGGTAGGGTGCTACCAGGGATCCATAATCTATAAACTTCTTGAAAACATTATTATTATTCAATGTTGTGATTGACCAAAAATAGTTGGACCTTTTCACAATATTTTATGAGACTGCTATTACTGGAGATAAAAAGTATGCTTGAGTAAACTTCTTATCGCATGCACATTTTACAATATTGTTATGGCTTTCTTTCTCATGATATAGTCATATTATGGCACATATATATTGAATATGTACTATATTATTGTGTCGCAATACAATTACATTAGGTAGGTAACTCCTGAAATTTTGTATGTACAAAATTGACAGATAAATCCCTTAAACCATACTTATGGTGTTACTTTAAATTGTTATCATGATATTATTTCATATTTTGTCTTTAGCTACAATAGTGCACAGTTATTGCACATAATCATTGGTATTAATTAAAGTGAGACATGGCTAACAATATTTGTACAATATGTAATATTTCTTTTTTGTCATTAAGTGAAAAAAAGACAATAAGTTAAGTAGATTTCAGAGTGCTTAACAGTGAAATGCTTAATAATATAAAAACAATATAGTGTGGGATATTTGTTAATTATGCTTAGAATTACAAAGCTAAAGTTAAAATAGTATTGCTGGTCTATAATACAAACAATAATATAGAGTGATACTATGATCACCAATGGGATACCTCCTTTCTGGACTGCTTAAAGCTAACTCAGTGCCCTACGATAATGGTATGATATTTTGTGACAAGCATTGGCAATTGCACAATGCTCTAGAATGTATAAAAACATCTCTTCGGCTAATAATAGACATGTGAGATAGCTCATTGGTAGAACCAAAAACAATGGCTTGGTGGTCACAGCAAAACAACCAACCCTTTCTTTTGACTTTACTATTTACTAATTTCGTATTTTTGCAACATACCATGAGAAATGTTCTATCTACTATCTAGTGACTTTTTTTCTAATATGATCATAGCTAGTAGGGGAGTAAGAGGGGGAGGAAAGAGATACAGGGGAGGGAAGGGGGATGGGAAAAAAATATCCCATCATTTATGTCGAGCAAACGACTAGTCAGTATGATAGTTTTCATAGTGTGCAACGCCTGTTGCGCCGATTCAGCTCATGCGTGGAGCGACAGCACATGTGCAGAATCCGCACAGCCACACATTTGCAGTAGCGCCATTTCTGTGCCGATGCGGCACAACTGAAGAGTGGGAGGGGCAAAAGAGAGGGTTGAGGAGAATGGAGGGAGGGGAAAAAGAGAGGGAGGGGAAGAGGAGGAGAAGGGAAAGGGAAGAGGGAGGGAGGGGGAAAAGAGAGGGAGGCTGGAAAGTGAGGGAGGGGGGAAGAGAAGGAGGAGGAGGAGAAGGTAGGGGAAGAGGGGGTAGGGGAAGGGGAGGGCGGAAGAGAGGAGAGGGAGGGGAGGAGGAGGAAGAGGGGGAGGGGAGGGGGAGGGCGGAAGAGAGAAGGGGGAGGAGGAGGGGGAGAGGGAGGGGAGGGGGAGGGAGGTGGAGAGAGGGGGAAAGAGGAGACAGAGAGGGAGATAGAGAGATAGAAAGGGGACGGGGCGAGAGAGGAGTAAGTGGGTGGAGGAAAAGGGAAGATGAGAGATGAAGAGAGAGGGAGGGGGTCAGAGAGAGGGAAATGGCGGAGGAAAGGGAGGGGGATAGAGGGAGAGAGAAAGGGAGGGGGCAGAGAGAGAC